>OX380344.1:28669467-28802455 GCA_947425015.1 Pterostichus niger | reverse complement strand
AAACAAAATTTGTTTTATAATATTGTAAATTCATTTAGATTGTAGGAAAGAAAGAAACAAAATTTGTTTTATAATATTGTAAATTCATTTAGATTGTAGGAAAGAAAGAAACAAAATTTGTTTTATAATATTGTAAATTCATTTAGATTGTAGGAAAGAAAGAAACAAAATTTGTTTTATAATATTGTAAATTCATTTAGATTGTAGGAAAGAAAGAAACAAAATTTGTTTTTATAATATTGTAAATTCATTTAGATTGTAGGAAAGAAAGAAACAAAATTTGTTTTATAATATTGTAAATTCATTTAGATTGTAGGAAAGAAAGAAACAAAATTTGTTTTATAATATTGTAAATTCATTTAGATTGTAGGAAAGAAAGAAACAAAATTTGTTTTATAATATTGTAAATTCATTTAGATTGTAGGAAAGAAAGAAACAAAATTTGTTTTATAATATTGTAAATTCATTTAGATTGTAGGAAAGAAAGAAACAAATTTGTTTTATAATATTGTAAATTCATTTAGATTGTAGGAAAGAAAGAAACAAAATTTGTTTTATAATATTGTAAATTCATTTAGATTGTAGGAAAGAAAGAAACAAAATTTGTTTTATAATATTGTAAATTCATTTAGATTGTAGGAAAGAAAGAAACAAAATTTGTTTTATAATATTGTAAATTCATTTAGATTGTAGGAAAGAAAGAAACAAAATTTGTTTTATAATATTGTAAATTCATTTAGATTGTAGGAAAGAAAGAAACAAAATTTGTTTTATAATATTGTAAATTCATTTAGATTGTAGGAAAGAAAGAAACAAAATTTGTTTTATAATATTGTAAATTCATTTAGATTGTAGGAAAGAAAGAAACAAAATTTGTTTTATAATATTGTAAATTCATTTAGATTGTAGGAAAGAAAGAAACAAAATTTGTTTTATAATATTGTAAATTCATTTAGATTGTAGGAAAGAAAGAAACAAAATTTGTTTTATAATATTGTAAATTCATTTAGATTGTAGGAAAGAAAGAAACAAAATTTGTTTTATAATATTGTAAATTCATTTAGATTGTAGGAAAGAAAGAAACAAAATTTGTTTTATAATATTGTAAATTCATTTAGATTGTAGGAAAGAAAGAAACAAAATTTGTTTTATAATATTGTAAATTCATTTAGATTGTAGGAAAGAAAGAAACAAAATTTGTTTTATAATATTGTAAATTCATTTAGATTGTAGGAAAGAAAGAAACAAAATTTGTTTTATAATATTGTAAATTCATTTAGATTGTAGGAAAGAAAGAAACAAAATTTGTTTTATAATATTGTAAATTCATTTAGATTGTAGGAAAGAAAGAAACAAAATTTGTTTTATAATATTGTAAATTCATTTAGATTGTAGGAAAGAAAGAAACAAAATTTGTTTTATAATATTGTAAATTCATTTAGATTGTAGGAAAGAAAGAAACAAAATTTGTTTTATAATATTGTAAATTCATTTAGATTGTAGGAAAGAAAGAAACAAAATTTGTTTTATAATATTGTAAATTCATTTAGATTGTAGGAAAGAAAGAAACAAAATTGTTTTATAATATTGTAAATTCATTTAGATTGTAGGAAAGAAAGAAACAAAATTTGTTTTATAATATTGTAAATTCATTTAGATTGTAGGAAAGAAAGAAACAAAATTTGTTTTATAATATTGTAAATTCATTTAGATTGTAGGAAAGAAAGAAACAAAATTTGTTTTATAATATTGTAAATTCATTTAGATTGTAGGAAAGAAAGAAACAAAATTTGTTTTAATAATATTGTAAATTCATTTAGATTGTAGGAAAGAAAGAAACAAAATTTGTTTTATAATATTGTAAATTCATTTAGATTGTAGGAAAGAAAGAAACAAAATTTGTTTTATAATATTGTAAATTCATTTAGATTGTAGGAAAGAAAGAAACAAAATTTGTTTTATAATATTGTAAATTCATTTAGATTGTAGGAAAGAAAGAAACAAAATTTGTTTTATAATATTGTAAATTCATTTAGATTGTAGGAAAGAAAGAAACAAAATTTGTTTTATAATATTGTAAATTCATTTAGATTGTAGGAAAGAAAGAAACAAAATTTGTTTTATAATATTGTAAATTCATTTAGATTGTAGGAAAGAAAGAAACAAAATTTGTTTTATAATATTGTAAATTCATTTAGATTGTAGGAAAGAAAGAAACAAAATTTGTTTTATAATATTGTAAATTCATTTAGATTGTAGGAAAGAAAGAAACAAAATTTGTTTTATAATATTGTAAATTCATTTAGATTGTAGGAAAGAAAGAAACAAAATTTGTTTTATAATATTGTAAATTCATTTAGATTGTAGGAAAGAAAGAAACAAAATTTGTTTTATAATATTGTAAATTCATTTAGATTGTAGGAAAGAAAGAAACAAAATTTGTTTTATAATATTGTAAATTCATTTAGATTGTAGGAAAGAAAGAAACAAAATTTGTTTTATAATATTGTAAATTCATTTAGATTGTAGGAAAGAAAGAAACAAAATTTGTTTTATAATATTGTAAATTCATTTAGATTGTAGGAAAGAAAGAAACAAAATTTGTTTTATAATATTGTAAATTCATTTAGATTGTAGGAAAGAAAGAAACAAAATTTGTTTTATAATATTGTAAATTCATTTAGATTGTAGGAAAGAAAGAAACAAAATTTGTTTTATAATATTGTAAATTCATTTAGATTGTAGGAAAGAAAGAAACAAAATTTGTTTTATAATATTGTAAATTCATTTAGATTGTAGGAAAGAAAGAAACAAAATTTGTTTTATAATATTGTAAATTCATTTAGATTGTAGGAAAGAAAGAAACAAAATTTGTTTTATAATATTGTAAATTCATTTAGATTGTAGGAAAGAAAGAAACAAAATTTGTTTTATAATATTGTAAATTCATTTAGATTGTAGGAAAGAAAGAAACAAAATTTGTTTTATAATATTGTAAATTCATTTAGATTGTAGGAAAGAAAGAAACAAATTTGTTTTATAATATTGTAAATTCATTTAGATTGTAGGAAAGAAAGAAACAAAATTTGTTTTATAATATTGTAAATTCATTTAGATTGTAGGAAAGAAAGAAACAAAATTTGTTTTATAATATTGTAAATTCATTTAGATTGTAGGAAAGAAAGAAACAAAATTTGTTTTATAATATTGTAAATTCATTTAGATTGTAGGAAAGAAAGAAACAAAATTTGTTTTATAATATTGTAAATTCATTTAGATTGTAGGAAAGAAAGAAACAAAATTTGTTTTATAATATTGTAAATTCATTTAGATTGTAGGAAAGAAAGAAACAAAATTTGTTTTATAATATTGTAAATTCATTTAGATTGTAGGAAAGAAAGAAACAAAATTTGTTTTATAATATTGTAAATTCATTTAGATTGTAGGAAAGAAAGAAACAAAATTTGTTTTATAATATTGTAAATTCATTTAGATTGTAGGAAAGAAAGAAACAAAATTTGTTTTATAATATTGTAAATTCATTTAGATTGTAGGAAAGAAAGAAACAAAATTTGTTTTATAATATTGTAAATTCATTTAGATTGTAGGAAAGAAAGAAACAAAATTTGTTTTATAATATTGTAAATTCATTTAGATTGTAGGAAAGAAAGAAACAAAATTGTTTTATAATATTGTAAATTCATTTAGATTGTAGGAAAGAAAGAAACAAAATTTGTTTTATAATATTGTAAATTCATTTAGATTGTAGGAAAGAAAGAAACAAAATTTGTTTTATAATATTGTAAATTCATTTAGATTGTAGGAAAGAAAGAAACAAAATTTGTTTTATAATATTGTAAATTCATTTAGATTGTAGGAAAGAAAGAAACAAAATTTGTTTATAATATTGTAAATTCATTTAGATTGTAGGAAAGAAAGAAACAAAATTTGTTTTATAATATTGTAAATTCATTTAGATTGTAGGAAAGAAAGAAACAAAATTTGTTTTATAATATTGTAAATTCATTTAGATTGTAGGAAAGAAAGAAACAAAATTTGTTTTATAATATTGTAAATTCATTTAGATTGTAGGAAAGAAAGAAACAAAATTTGTTTTATAATATTGTAAATTCATTTAGATTGTAGGAAAGAAAGAAACAAAATTTGTTTTATAATATTGTAAATTCATTTAGATTGTAGGAAAGAAAGAAACAAAATTTGTTTTATAATATTGTAAATTCATTTAGATTGTAGGAAAGAAAGAAACAAAATTTGTTTTATAATATTGTAAATTCATTTAGATTGTAGGAAAGAAAGAAACAAAATTTGTTTTATAATATTGTAAATTCATTTAGATTGTAGGAAAGAAAGAAACAAAATTTGTTTTATAATATTGTAAATTCATTTAGATTGTAGGAAAGAAAGAAACAAAATTTGTTTTATAATATTGTAAATTCATTTAGATTGTAGGAAAGAAAGAAACAAAATTTGTTTTATAATATTGTAAATTCATTTAGATTGTAGGAAAGAAAGAAACAAAATTTGTTTTATAATATTGTAAATTCATTTAGATTGTAGGAAAGAAAGAAACAAAATTTGTTTTATAATATTGTAAATTCATTTAGATTGTAGGAAAGAAAGAAACAAAATTTGTTTTATAATATTGTAAATTCATTTAGATTGTAGGAAAGAAAGAAACAAAATTTGTTTTATAATATTGTAAATTCATTTAGATTGTAGGAAAGAAAGAAACAAAATTTGTTTTATAATATTGTAAATTCATTTAGATTGTAGGAAAGAAAGAAACAAAATTTGTTTTATAATATTGTAAATTCATTTAGATTGTAGGAAAGAAAGAAACAAAATTTGTTTTATAATATTGTAAATTCATTTAGATTGTAGGAAAGAAAGAAACAAAATTTGTTTTATAATATTGTAAATTCATTTAGATTGTAGGAAAGAAAGAAACAAAATTTGTTTTATAATATTGTAATTCATTTAGATTGTAGGAAAGAAAGAAACAAAATTTGTTTTATAATATTGTAAATTCATTTAGATTGTAGGAAAGAAAGAAACAAAATTTGTTTTATAATATTGTAAATTCATTTAGATTGTAGGAAAGAAAGAAACAAAATTTGTTTTATAATATTGTAAATTCATTTAGATTGTAGGAAAGAAAGAAACAAAATTTGTTTTATAATATTGTAAATTCATTTAGATTGTAGGAAAGAAAGAAACAAAATTTGTTTTATAATATTGTAAATTCATTTAGATTGTAGGAAAGAAAGAAACAAAATTTGTTTTATAATATTGTAAATTCATTTAGATTGTAGGAAAGAAAGAAACAAAATTTGTTTTATAATATTGTAAATTCATTTAGATTGTAGGAAAGAAGAAACAAAATTTGTTTTATAATATTGTAAATTCATTTAGATTGTAGGAAAGAAAGAAACAAAATTTGTTTTATAATATTGTAAATTCATTTAGATTGTAGGAAAGAAAGAAACAAAATTTGTTTTATAATATTGTAAATTCATTTAGATTGTAGGAAAGAAAGAAACAAAATTTGTTTTATAATATTGTAAATTCATTTAGATTGTAGGAAAGAAAGAAACAAAATTTGTTTTATAATATTGTAAATTCATTTAGATTGTAGGAAAGAAAGAAACAAAATTTGTTTTATAATATTGTAAATTCATTTAGATTGTAGGAAAGAAAGAAACAAAATTTGTTTTATAATATTGTAAATTCATTTAGATTGTAGGAAAGAAAGAAACAAAATTTGTTTTATAATATTGTAAATTCATTTAGATTGTAGGAAAGAAAGAAACAAAATTTGTTTTATAATATTGTAAATTCATTTAGATTGTAGGAAAGAAAGAAACAAAATTTGTTTTATAATATTGTAAATTCATTTAGATTGTAGGAAAGAAAGAAACAAAATTTGTTTTATAATATTGTAAATTCATTTAGATTGTAGGAAAGAAAGAAACAAAATTTGTTTTATAATATTGTAAATTCATTTAGATTGTAGGAAAGAAAGAAACAAAATTTGTTTTATAATATTGTAAATTCATTTAGATTGTAGGAAAGAAAGAAACAAAATTTGTTTTATAATATTGTAAATTCATTTAGATTGTAGGAAAGAAAGAAACAAAATTTGTTTTATAATATTGTAAATTCATTTAGATTGTAGGAAAGAAAGAAACAAAATTTGTTTTATAATATTGTAAATTCATTTAGATTGTAGGAAAGAAAGAAACAAAATTTGTTTTATAATATTGTAAATTCATTTAGATTGTAGGAAAGAAAGAAACAAAATTTGTTTTATAATATTGTAAATTCATTTAGATTGTAGGAAAGAAAGAAACAAAATTTGTTTTATAATATTGTAAATTCATTTAGATTGTAGGAAAGAAAGAAACAAAATTTGTTTTATAATATTGTAAATTCATTTAGATTGTAGGAAAGAAAGAAACAAAATTTGTTTTATAATATTGTAAATTCATTTAGATTGTAGGAAAGAAAGAAACAAAATTTGTTTTATAATATTGTAAATTCATTTAGATTGTAGGAAAGAAAGAAACAAAATTTGTTTTATAATATTGTAAATTCATTTAGATTGTAGGAAAGAAAGAAACAAAATTTGTTTTATAATATTGTAAATTCATTTAGATTGTAGGAAAGAAAGAAACAAAATTTGTTTTATAATATTGTAAATTTCATTTAGATTGTAGGAAAGAAAGAAACAAAATTTGTTTTATAATATTGTAAATTCATTTAGATTGTAGGAAAGAAAGAAACAAAATTTGTTTTATAATATTGTAAATTCATTTAGATTGTAGGAAAGAAAGAAACAAAATTTGTTTTATAATATTGTAAATTCATTTAGATTGTAGGAAAGAAAGAAACAAAATTTGTTTTATAATATTGTAAATTCATTTAGATTGTAGGAAAGAAAGAAACAAAATTTGTTTTATAATATTGTAAATTCATTTAGATTGTAGGAAAGAAAGAAACAAAATTTGTTTTATAATATTGTAAATTCATTTAGATTGTAGGAAAGAAAGAAACAAAATTTGTTTTATAATATTGTAAATTCATTTAGATTGTAGGAAAGAAAGAAACAAAATTTGTTTTATAATATTGTAAATTCATTTAGATTGTAGGAAAGAAAGAAACAAAATTTGTTTTATAATATTGTAAATTCATTTAGATTGTAGGAAAGAAAGAAACAAAATTTGTTTTATAATATTGTAAATTCATTTAGATTGTAGGAAAGAAAGAAACAAAATTTGTTTTATAATATTGTAAATTCATTTAGATTGTAGGAAAGAAAGAAACAAAATTTGTTTTATAATATTGTAAATTCATTTAGATTGTAGGAAAGAAAGAAACAAAATTTGTTTTATAATATTGTAAATTCATTTAGATTGTAGGAAAGAAAGAAACAAAATTTGTTTTATAATATTGTAAATTCATTTAGATTGTAGGAAAGAAAGAAACAAAATTTGTTTTATAATATTGTAAATTCATTTAGATTGTAGGAAAGAAAGAAACAAAATTTGTTTTATAATATTGTAAATTCATTTAGATTGTAGGAAAGAAAGAAACAAAATTTGTTTTATAATATTGTAAATTCATTTAGATTGTAGGAAAGAAAGAAACAAAATTTGTTTTATAATATTGTAAATTCATTTAGATTGTAGGAAAGAAAGAAACAAAATTTGTTTTATAATATTGTAAATTCATTTAGATTGTAGGAAAGAAAGAAACAAAATTTGTTTTATAATATTGTAAATTCATTTAGATTGTAGGAAAGAAAGAAACAAAATTTGTTTTATAATATTGTAAATTCATTTAGATTGTAGGAAAGAAAGAAACAAAATTTGTTTTATAATATTGTAAATTCATTTAGATTGTAGGAAAGAAAGAAACAAAATTTGTTTTATAATATTGTAAATTCATTTAGATTGTAGGAAAGAAAGAAACAAAATTTGTTTTATAATATTGTAAATTCATTTAGATTGTAGGAAAGAAAGAAACAAAATTTGTTTTATAATATTGTAAATTCATTTAGATTGTAGGAAAGAAAGAAACAAAATTTGTTTTATAATATTGTAAATTCATTTAGATTGTAGGAAAGAAAGAAACAAAATTTGTTTTATAATATTGTAAATTCATTTAGATTGTAGGAAAGAAAGAAACAAAATTTGTTTTATAATATTGTAAATTCATTTAGATTGTAGGAAAGAAAGAAACAAAATTTGTTTTATAATATTGTAAATTCATTTAGATTGTAGGAAAGAAAGAAACAAAATTTGTTTTATAATATTGTAAATTCATTTAGATTGTAGGAAAGAAAGAAACAAAATTTGTTTTATAATATTGTAAATTCATTTAGATTGTAGGAAAGAAAGAAACAAAATTTGTTTTATAATATTGTAAATTCATTTAGATTGTAGGAAAGAAAGAAACAAAATTTGTTTTATAATATTGTAAATTCATTTAGATTGTAGGAAAGAAAGAAACAAAATTTGTTTTATAATATTGTAAATTCATTTAGATTGTAGGAAAGAAAGAAACAAAATTTGTTTTATAATATTGTAAATTCATTTAGATTGTAGGAAAGAAAGAAACAAAATTTGTTTTATAATATTGTAAATTCATTTAGATTGTAGGAAAGAAAGAAACAAAATTTGTTTTATAATATTGTAAATTCATTTAGATTGTAGGAAAGAAAGAAACAAAATTTGTTTTATAATATTGTAAATTCATTTAGATTGTAGGAAAGAAAGAAACAAAATTTGTTTTATAATATTGTAAATTCATTTAGATTGTAGGAAAGAAAGAAACAAAATTTGTTTTATAATATTGTAAATTCATTTAGATTGTAGGAAAGAAAGAAACAAAATTTGTTTTATAATATTGTAAATTCATTTACCCTGAAATGAATTTCAAATTCAATTGAATTGACGTAGTTCACAAATTTGTCAACAGATGGCAGCACCGGTCAAAAATAAAATTAATTAATCCAATTAAATTTAATTAATCCAATTAGTTTTAATTAATCCAATTAAATTTAATTATATCAACTTAGTTCACAAATTCACCATCAGATGGCAGCACCAGTCCTAAAATTTAAAAAAAAAAATAAACAAGGTATGTATAAATAAACCTTTATTATTATTTCAAAGTTGTATACAAGTGTTACTTACATTTTATTTCACAATTATTATTACAAGTACAATTTATTTATTTTAAACAATAAGAGAACTATGATTTAAATTGATATATTTACAAGAACTCTGTTTAAAACATTTATTCTTAAAGTATAAGAAATATTGTAATAAGATGTATGTTTTCGCAAACAACTTATTGCAATATTTCTTATTCTTAAAGAATAATTATGTTTTAAATAGAGTTATTGTAAACTTATCTATTTAAAACATAGTTATTATTGTTTTTACATATTTAATTACAATAATATTACTTATTTATCTTAAACAATAAAAACTATATTTTAAATTAAATAATTCACAATAAATCTCTTCAAAACAGATTTATTCTTTAAGAATAAGGAATATTGTAATAAGATATATGTTAACTTATTACAATGGGTACCCTATTTCTTATTCTTAAACAATAAATATGTGTTAAACAAAGTTATTGTAAACTATCTATTAAAACATATTTGTTATTATTTTTACATATTACATTACAATAATATTATTTACTTATTAATCTTAAACAATAAAAACTATATTTTAAATTAAATAATTCACAATAAATCTCTTCAAAACATATTTAATTCTTTAAGAATAAAGTATATTGTAATAAGATGTATGTATAACTTATTACAAAAGGTATCTATTTCTTATTCTTAAAGAATAAATATGTGTTAAACAAAGTTATTGTCAACTATCTACTTAAAATATATTTATTATTATCATGAGTAAATATCAATTCTGTCAGTTTTTCCCAATTTTTAAAGTAAAATCAATTTAATTATTATAAAGGAAACTTTTAGAATTAATACTTTGATACAATTATTTTGGGTAAAAGTATTTCATTATCTTTATTTACAAAATATGTTGACTGTTAGTATAAATAATCGATGGAGGATGATTTGATTAACTTTATTTAAATCGGTCGTAAGTTGTTTAGAGAATAATATTTAAAATAAAACTGATTCAAATTTATTTATATCAATCATTTACTTGAAATATATTTGTATAAAATAATGCCGGAATGTTTAACAATGAAAAATCTAGTTAATCATTCGTAATTTGTTTGTTTTTTATACTAACTGTCACTGTATCACAATGGTTCAGTAGCTGACAATCTGCTAATGTTACAATAAAAAATATATATATGTATGTATAATTGTCAGCTAGCAAAGTATTGTGTTACAGATGAGAACGATTCATCATTATAATTTTAAAGTGAATCATTCATTATTATATAGTTTAAACAAATAATAAATATGTTGTAAAGATAATTATTATACATAGCATCACGCTATATCTTATTAAATGGGGTAACACGAACCCCTGAAACATTCAGTCATCCTTGATTCAACCACATACTCAATCTATAATAAACTCTTCATACATATACATTCATAAATTCTTTCATACAAGTTCATTCATATCTTCCATTCGACACACGTTCCACATTCCTAAACTATCTCATCTGACTTATACTCACTCTTTCAACAACATTCATGTCAATCTCAGAGTCATCATACAACATACACCAACATATTCTGAACAAATGTTCCCAGAGCACCTTGCATCCCACTGATACTCTTCTTTCAATCTCTCAATTAATACGTGCATACCTCGATCACATACTACCCTAATATACAAACACATTCATTTCATCACCAATCTCACATCATCCATCACCGACACATTGCAATCGCTCTTCTCAAACACTAATACATTCATCATTTCAATTAATTAAGCTGTTTGTATTCGGCGAAACGTGATTTAAAATTAATAAATAAAAACACTTGGTTATGCAAACTTATATGTAGTTCAAATACAAACTAACTCTGTTAATAGAGAGAGGGAGGTTTTGGGAATTTACTTTCATTCCAATTTTCAAACTTCTAGACATCATTAAAAACAGCTTGAAGTTAACCATGTAACTTTAAACTTGCTGGAAGTTTGTCTACAAACAAATTATTTTTGCTCTTTGGTGACATTTGTAATTAACAAAATGAGGGTCTTTATTATCTGAAATATTCAGCAACAATTTTGAGAATATATTCCTCAATTCCAATAAATACCTCCTAAAATATTTACATTTTTGGTATAGATATATCGACGATGTTTACACCAGGAGCAACAACTACTAAATGTCCTTAATTCATTTGATTAAAATTCATAATTCACCACTGAAGTTAAAGTTAATAAAAGCATAAATATCTTGGCCATTACTATCCAACACATTAACAATAAATTTAATTTTAATATTTACAAGAAACCCACTAATTTGTATCACCCATGTAATATAAAGCTAGCAACGTTTTATAATTTATCTGATGATCTGAATTATAATCATTTTAAATATTGCAGCAAAAAATGGTTACAGTGAAGAAATCACTGTGAAGCTAATAAATAAGAAAATTAGATCAATTACAAAAAAATTATTTTATCCTGTACACTTTGAAACTAGATCTAAATCAATTTATAAAAAATTCAATTATGTTAATGGCATGAATCGTAGTATGGCCAAGAATTGGAGGAAATTTGACATTATATACTAATGAATAAAGACCCTTTGTTAAATTAAATGTAAAGATTGTGAATTTGTTTATATAGAGCCAACAGGACGAAGTTTCTAGACTAGATTTAAAGAGTATTGTTATAATTATATGACCAAAAGTCCCCAGTCTAATCTAGCTCTAAACACTTAATAGATTTTTATCATAACAGTTCTATATGAATTTTGTCAGTTCTACATATAAAAGGAAAGGATACCGATTCACTTTCTTTGAAGCTTTTAAAATTAAGAAAGCCGTTAGAGCCGACCAGAAACTTATGAATGAATATGTAGATGTTCTAAACTCAACTTTCATAGACCTTGTCATTAAAAAAAATTTCCTAAACAGTCCCTCTCTCTATTAACAATGTGTTTGTATTTGTACAATATATAAGTGTTTGTAAACCACATATCTACCTTCTGACGATGGTACAACTGCTGAAATTGTGCAATAAATGTTATTGCCAAATTTATAAAACTAAATACTAAGTGGTTTTATTTATTATTTTTACCAACACATCATTAATTAACATTATTTAAATCGTTTTCTGCTTCATTTATTGAAATCATTTAAAACATCATCCGCACCAGGTAACGCAGACACTACCGCAATCTCGCTACCTTCAAACACTAACTGCGTGCGCGCATTTCCAATCATCAGGAGTCAAATAACCTCTCACCTCCATACATCAACATCTCATTCAAGCCGGGAGCCTTGCCATTCTTTACACGCAACATCATTCTCACCTCTCTAACATTTTCTCTTGCAATTTCACTACAACCATTCAGTTCATTTACGCTACCATACAAACCTCTAAAATACTCACACCATCTATTCCTAACATCTGATTCATTCCACAATATAATTCACCATTCGTACCATTCATTCATTCATTTATTTACTCAACAGACATATCTCTAACATCCTCATTCACCAGCTTTTATCCAGACGTATACGCGACACCATCAAATAAACTTCTCATGCTCGGTTTTTCAGTGGGGGTTTAAACTTCTATTTAGTTGAACCTTGAACTTGAGCCTGAACATTTTTTTGTTTATAACTTGTCAAATTAATCTAGTTCAGCTGAACCTAAACTGAATGTCTAAATAATTTTATGGTGTTGTGTAATTTGGGATTCTGAGAAAATTATAAGCATTGCCTTGTTTTTCCAGAATTCAGTTTATATTCTGTCACAGATAAAATAAGAAATATATTTATATACACATGATGGAAAATATTAAAAGAGCTGATAATTTTTCCACCAATGAAGTTGAATTATTAATAGATTTAGTGAGAGTTAAAAACATGTATACAATGAAAAAAAAAACTGATAAAGTATTGTGTTAAAAGGAAGAAAAGTGTTGGGAGGAAATTTCAGCCTCATTTAATACTGTAGGGTCAAAATTTTAAAAGTTCTCTAGTCCAAAGATAAAAATATTAATAATGTACAAGATTAAATTTAAGTTCTACGTCAGGTACGTGTTCATTAAAATTCTAGCAAAAGTTTAAATAATATTAAAGAGAAAATTAATAGGGGCAGACAATTAAAAATTGGTGCAAATTGGCAGAAAAAGAGGAATACGTAAAATTACAAATTAACTCAATAATAAAAGAATTAAATTGTATATGAAATAGTAAATAGAAAAGTGTATATTGTAATATATTTCTAATGATACCCTTCTGACGGTTTTACTACATTTCTAATTATTTTAGGTCTTCAAACACGACCAAGTCGCTCAACAAAATTGCGACAAATAATTATGACATATAAATGTCAGAATGAACTGAAAAACCGCGCATCAATCATTCATCACACAGAATAAGATCAATCACTCTCTGTCCACTTTCACTCACATTCTCCCTTGTACACAATTGCGCTATTTTATATTAATTTAAAACAACATATTTATTACTGTTTTAACCGATTTTTACCCAAATAATTTAAAAAGGGAATAATTTAAATGAGCACCGAAATCATTGTATCTTAAATAATCAATAAGAACTGTGTTGCTCTTGTCAGAAATATATTTATTAAACACCAAAAATATATATTTTTAACTCTAGTTAAATTTTGATAGTCTGAAACAATTAAATGATTACTAAAAATAATAATTAGGCATAAAAAATACTAACTGATCTTTAAATATAATAGTAAATAAGCTTCATGGAAAATTAAATGCTAATATGGCAAATAGCAAATACAAATATTTGATATTTAAATTGATAAACAGATTAGCAAAGTCTAGTATTTTGGATATCGAACATGAATTATTTCGAGCTGATATTTTGGTGCTCGATTAAATACAACCCACTTAAAACTAATAATTATCTTATATTGATGTTGGAGGCAGCGGTCTTGACGACATTCTGCGTTGGTTTTGCAGTCATCTTCTGATGTGTTTGAAGAGAAGTTGTTGATTCTGTTGCTGATGAATCTTCCCAGCATTTGATGTAATCACCAACAGGAAACGTTGGTTTTCTTCATTCACCACCGCACCTAACAACAAAATATTATTAGAAACAAGTACAAATACTCCTTGAAAAACAATAAGTTTTCAATGATGGTGTCCTTCTCCTTACCTACCCTATCTTACCTAAGTTTTTGTCAAAGACTAGCTAAGAACCTACAACAAAGCAACCGCGAAATGCTATGATGGGGCCCCACGTGGGGCCAGCGTTTTGTGGTGGACAATACAAAATATCCGATATCGACTCGTGAGGTTGATTACACATCAAACCCACGATAGATATCACAATATCAATTCGTAAAATTGATTTATGGAAATAAATCAACCCAACGATAGATATTGTTCTAACCAATTTCGATTCGTAAACTTGATTTATAGTAATAAATCAACCCCACGAAAAGAACTACACAGTTGTTAGGAAGGCCTTCTAACAAGGCAGAAACTAAACTAACTAAATTTAAATGTACGTAGAGATAAAAGACACGATATTGACTCGTGAATATGATCTTATAGTATAACTATAAATCATATCCACGATAAGATATCGGTCAAGTGTTATGAAGAACCTGAAAGAGAATCACATTTTACGTAGTCTTCAGTAAAGGTGCCATCTTTTTCTCCCTACCTACCCTATCTTACCTAAGTGTTTGCCAACGACTAGCTACGAATCTACGACAAAGCAACCGAAGCGTGCTTGTCAAGTTAGCAAAAACGTTGAGCATATTCCGTGGCCACGACCTCTCGGTTCACCGCCTACCAACCTACCCGACTGCTGGGAAGATTTCGCAGTGCTCGAACAGTCGAATTACGTCTAGATCTCCCAATGAATCATTGGACAATATGGTTCCTGTGATTCGATAACTCGACCACCCAAGGCATCGGCTTACACCTTCTAGCTACACACAGAAGCACGTTCGCGAGAGACTCGCCCCACCCGGATCACGAAACGCTTACAAACTTGCCTCCTGGTGATGGTATGTATGTTTGGGCCCCACGTGGGGCCAGCGTTTTTTGGTGGATAATACAAAATACACGATATCGACTCGTGAGGTTGATTTCAAATCAAACCCACGATAGATATCGATCTACACAATTTCGATTCGTAAAATTGATTTATAGTAATAAATCAACCCCACGAAAAGAACTACACACAGTTAGGATGGCCTCCTATTAAGGCAGCAACTAACTAACTAAATTAAAATGTACGTAGTGAGTAAACAATAAAAACAAACACGATATCGACTCGAGAAGTTGATCTTATAGTGTAACTATAAATCAAGCCCACGATACGATATCGGTTATGAAGTTATGAAGGCCTTTAAATAAGGCAGACAAAAGTTAAATTACACGACGACGACGACGTTTGTTTGGCAAGTGAACTTCTTGTTGCAGACTCGCAGCGACCTACTTAAAATTAAAGTGAATTTGAAACATACACAACATATACACATCTAACATACACTTCAAATACAATATTACTCAGTTTGCTGTTATTATTATTAGAAATTATTAATATTATTAATATATTATTATTTAGTATAAACAAAAGTAAAATAATAACGTTTTTTAGAATTTAGCAATTTACTTTTAAAACACTTTAAACAAATATTTCTCACATCTAACAATAAATGAAATTAAAAGACAGCAGATGTATGTTAAGGCTGTGTCTCAATAAAATTCTAAATAAATTATTAACAATTTCTTTTCTCATTTTTTAGATTAATTAAAATATAAACGAAATTTGTACTCATCTTTTGTTCCTGAAGTGTGTTGAAGCAACGGTGGACAGCGTGGACAACTTGGGCATGGCGCTCGAGTCCTGGGACTGAATGCCGCATTCAAGTAATTTGCGTCAACTGCAAAACATAATTTAAAATGAGCATCTATCATTAAAAATACTAAACAATATTTAAAAGTAATTTTTAATATTAAACAATAGTAAATGATCAAAATAAAATTATATGTTTAAACCAATTGTGAATAATTCTCCACTACGACATTCATAGAACATTTTCAACCCAACACACCATCCTTGCTTTAATAACGTTTATTTTAGAATTAATTCTTTTCTGGAGGGTTGATATTAAGGGATGAAACTATGGTCAATAGATGAGGAATTGAATGTTGAAACCCGGTTGACTGGTTACTAAATTACAGCCGTTTTTAAAACATGTTTATCTAAAGTTACGGAAAAACTGTCGTTCATATTTTCTCTCAGAAAATTAATAAAATTAACCAGATTTACAAACAAAACTATAGGCAGTCCACATTTTCAAACCTCTTCAAAGTTAAATGTTGTAGACAACATTTTAAAAACTCATATATTTTAAATATTGGGTAAAAGTCACCGCTAGTAAAATCAAATTATTAAACGAGATTAATTTTAAGTTTCTGCTTTGAACCGGACATCAATTATTTTAGGAGAAAAATAATTGTAAAAGTCAAATAAAGCTTGCCCCAGAAAAAATTGTCGCTTAGGTTTAGGCCTTTTCGTATACTGCTTTTATAGATATACAAATTTGTATGTGATGCGTTTTTATAGTTGGCTATGCATTATACAAAAACAATTAGTTGACAACTTTCATGCAATTTAGTATACAAAGATGCCATCGAAATACGAAGAATTACGCGAAAATATTTTGTACAAATGTGTTCAAAATAGGCATATATCCACAAGAAAAGTAGCTTTAGAGTTTAAATCTACAACAAGGACTGTTGAAAGGATGTTAAGAAGATATAATGAAACGGGTAATACACAAAAAAAATGTGGAAGTGGATGCAAAACTGGATTTGTAGATTAAAACATTGAGAAAATGTCTTGAAGGCTTTGTGTGAAAATAAAAATCTTTCTGTGAGAGATTTGGTTAAGAAATTTGAAACTACTCAATCAACAGTCCAGAAAATTAAGCAAAAGAATTCTACAAAGTATTTAAAAAAAAAAACAAAAGTGCCTAACAGGAATACTAAGCAAGAAACTAACACAAAATGAAGATCAAGAAAACTTTACTTTAAAGTGATATAAAAAAAAAATTATGTGTTATCATGGATGTCGAAACGTATTGTTAACTTCAATTAAAATCTCGACCAAGTCATTATTATTATTCTGGAAAGTTCAGAAAATCTGTTAGTAGCTAATTGAAGGTAATTAAAATAGAAAAATTCTCAAAAAAGATGCTTGTATGGCAGGCCATTTGTTCCTGTGGCAAACGCAGTATGCCTTATTTTTCGACATCGACAATCAACGGCGAAAGATATTTAAGCGAGTGTCTTGAAAGATGATTATTGCCCTTTATAAGGCTTCATAACACATCAATACTATTTTGGCCAGATTTGGCAACATGTCATTGATTGGTATAAAAGAAACCCCACATATAGAATTTGTACATAAATCTGAAAAACCTACAAATTGTCCTGAATTGCGCACAATCAAAAAATATTGGCCCCATATGAAGCAGAAATTATTAAAATATATGAAACCACTCAATTCTGTCGATAATTTCAAATATAAGTGGAAACAAATTACAAAAATGATATCTGATTAGGCTGTACAAATTTTAATGAAAGGGCTGAAAAGGAAATTGCGCAACTTTTGGATGAATCACAATTAAAATGTAAATATATGCTATTATGTACTATTTAGTTGTTGATCAATAAAGTCTTCAATAGTTTTAAAAAAATTCATTTAATTATAAGGTTTATAGTTAAAAATTATAGGCGACAATTTTTTCTGGGACAAGCTTTATAATTAACAACCCTTAATATTAACTGACTAGCTAATAATGTACTACCGTTATCATTATTGAATATTTAGTAGATTGTCAGTTACTAATCATTCACCATCATTATTATTATTGTTTTTACCCAAATAATTAAAAAAAAAACAATGTTCTTACTTTGATGATAATGTCCACGGTGATACCAGCTCGAGCTGCTCCAAGCTCTGGATGGCGGCAGCTCCAATGATACCAGCTACTTCAACATCTAGATGATGTCCCTATAAACATAAAAACAATGTATTTGTAACACAGAATAGCACCCTTCATCATGTTTATTTTAAGTTTTATAATCATAATAACTTTTCAGAGTGAGTATACTAGAAATAGTAAAAGGAAACCCACATTTAGTCATTTAAAAGATGTTTTGACATTTATATTTGAATTCAAAATGATTGATTGAAAAACTATTTAAACTTATTTTAAAACAAATATGTATATAATTTAAACGTAAAATAATTAAACTTAAATAGTTTGGTGCTTCAATTAATTTAATTAAACGTGGATTTTAGCGGAATGAAAAGTTTTTCATATAAAATTCATGAGATTTTGTAAAGAACATTAGACTATTCCAAGTTCACGAATGAAACAAACTCTAAAAGGTTCAGTATGCACATGCCTAATCTGCAATTGTTGATTTTGGGCAAATTACAATCCATCATATTAGTTTTTTACATACATACATAACATCACGCTATATCCCATTAAATGGGGTAGCACGAACCCGTCAACATTCTCATCCTGACACACGATACTCGATTCGACCACATTAACACTTCCTCCATACAAACTCTTTCTTTTCTCACAACCAAAATCCATCAACACACAACAAACATTCATCCATCGCTAGTGTACACTGCGCATGTTTCTGAAGATGGTCTCCACACAATTGCAGGTAAACACTCGAAACATCTAACCAATTAATCTAAAATCAAGAATCATACGCTATTAGTTTTTTAATTAACAAATATATAAGTGTATGGTTAATGACTGATAATGTGTTTACAAGTTAATTGAAGCACGAGTAAATTAATGTTTTACGCAATTTACCACATCAAAAATACTTATAGAAGAATATTTAATTGTCCAACAAAATAATTTAGGCCAATGGCTCAATTAAATGGCTTTTACACAGATGTACGCGGAACGTAGGTTTATATTGAAACCAATCCGTTCAGTAAAGAATTAATCTTCGACAAACATTTTCGTAATAAAAATATGAATAAATATAGTTGAAAAGATGGAGAATTCAAAATTTAAAACCCATTTCAATTATCTTTACTAGTTTAAAAGTTACAGCCGTTTTAAAAAATGTTCAATTGTACATGTTTCAGTCGATATTTTATGATTTGTCTCAGAAAAATAATAAAATTAACGATATTTACAGCCAATTTAAATTTTAAAAGATACACTCACTTGCAAAAGTAATGGTAGTGAAGCGTCCGGACACGCCATCAAACGTCAAGTCCCCGGGGCCATCATCTCCATTGGTGGTTCCTCCAGCTCGGTTTTCTCGTACTTCAGATTCTCCGTAGACTTCTTGCATCTGTCCAAAGTCACCTAAATGAACACATGCGGGTGTCAAACATATCAAGTTTTTCCAAAACCAGTCGAGTAGAAATACATTTTAAAAAGTAATGTCTCTTGTGTTAGGATGTTGTAATTAATTAATTAATTGAAAGTATAATTATATCATCACACCTTTTACCCATTAATGGGTCAAATCACAGCCACCAAAGATGTTAGTGGTGAAATTTGTAGGTCACTGTTTTAAATGATGATAAATACGTACAATTAAATATTGAAAGAAAACTTTTAAAACTCTTATATATTTTAAATATTGGAAACAATTACCCAAAAAGGTATAAGTATTTGATTAGTGAAAAGAAAAATGCTTGTAATATAAGTGATAGAAATATAGTTGCTCACCCTTAATTACTAATCAGTAGCAAAACGTTTCACTAACTAACAACTTACTAGCGATTATTTTCAAGTGAAATCATGAAAAAATAACAAGTTTCTTACATTTACAAGAGATGTGGTATGAACACCAGCTCCTGGAGCCTGATTCTGTATCTTGCGTGACTACTTGCGGCACCCATACTAACACAGATATGTCACATGCATATAGTAAACCATTTATCGGACGTTTAAAGAACTAATGGGTATGACGTCACTTCTTGCGAGACACGCAAATATAGATGCGTGACCTCCGTAGGTCCTGTTTCTTACTTGCGACACTACCTGTCTCATTCTAACATTATGTTTGTCTTTTACTTTCTTGTCATTTTGCGTTATCAACGCCATATCTGCCATAAAGTTTATTAAAATTAGTTTTTGTTCCTCTGTAGCGTTCATATCACGTTTTCTATCTTCTGCCATAATAAAATCATATAAAAAAACTACGAAACGATGGTGACAAACAATGACATGTGATTGCAACTGACAGTTATAGTTTCAAAACCATTACCAACAAACTTGTCGCGAAAACGTAAAGCACGGAATTCCCTATGCTCGACACCAGAAAAGAATCGGTGACGTCATACATTGTACTAACGCAAATTTAATCACGCAACTGCTCACGCAAGATACAGAATCAACCTCCTGGTCAGCGTTTTGTTTGCAAGTGCGGAGCTCATGCTCGTTGCATGATTACTCAGAGCGACTAATTGTCACTAATTGATTACACAACTCATTACATTGAAACTTACACAACATGTCTACATTTCAAATAAAATATTTCTCATGTTATTTTTTTCATTAATTATTATAAATTATTATTGTTATATTTTTTTTTATAAAAGTAAACAAATTTAAAACGTGAAACGTTTATACGTGAATAATTTCTCAGTAATGGGTAAAAGGCGTGATTTGATTTATAAATAACTTTCTCACCAATGCCAGAACATTTCAGTCTGATTCCGGCTCCAAGTCGCAGTTGAGCATTGACAATAAACAGCGCCACATCATGTAAATGTTTCTGATCTGCCACGTAGAAGAAGATCAATCCATTCTCTTCTCTTGCTGCCGACATGAAGAGTAGGTTTCTGAAGAGCGATCGTCGTCGCCACCATCACCGCCGCTGAGGATGCTTGCAGGTTCCGTGATGTCCCTATAAACATAAAAACAATATATTAGTAGCACACTTCATAACATTTATTAAAATTAATAATGATAACAGAGAAAAAATTAATAGAATAGCTCTAAAATGCTTTTAAAAAATAACCTACCATTTAGAAGGCTTTCGAATGCCATCAGCAACTGCCGACAATGCACAACTTTTTCACTAACTACAAAATGGCTGAATTGAGTAAAAATTATTAAGACTGGATTTGTAAACGCTGCTTGTTCAGCGCAGTTGAATTTGAATACGCACAGAATTGTCTAATTATCGAGCAGCCACCAAATCAAATACTTTTAAATATATAGAAAGCAAATGATAATAAATAACATGAATACATATTTGGCCATTAACAATATTTGAATTAAATTTTTATAAATGAAAATTGAAAAAGATACTCAAAATTAATTGAATATTGTTTTGAAATAATAATTAACAATTAGTGAAACCAACTAGTTAAATGCATTATTAAGATGTCGTAACACTTGTAGCTGTTATGTATTACAAAGTCATTTTACACTATTTTTAAGTACAAATATCTATCGAAAATATTAGAATAATGTTGTAGTTAACTGTTTACCAGTATTTTGTTATACCGTACAATTATTTATCCAGTAACACTCAACAACACAGCGTCATACAAGACTAAATTTATGGAATAAACATATTCACTTCGGCAAATTTATCGTTTGAACAAATCAAATATTTTTATAAATTTATATAAAATAAAGAAAATACTTTCAAAATCAATACTTTTGCACATTTTCATGTATAAAAAGTAATATTTATGTATGTAAATAATAATAAATAATATATATATCACGCTTTTCGAAATAAAAATACTATTTATAACTGTTAAAATCTAAAGATATGCAAAAATATTATTGTGATTTGAAAGAAAATTTATTAAAAATTATGTTCAAATATAATGTTAAAGCCGTTTATTCCAAATTTAATTGTTGAAATGTAATATTTCTATGTTATAGCATCCTCTATATGTGTTACGTACAAAGCAATTTATGTAATAAAATGTTGATACATTTTTAATTATCAAAAACTATACTTTCAGGTGAAATTTGTATCAAAATCGTCAGAATAACATCTATACTTACGAAAGGCACTATATTTTATTAATATTTATTGATATTTTTACTTAAAACCACAAATTTTCTAGCAGCAAATCTAGCTACCACGCTTGCAAGTTATGAATTGTGTAGTAGAACGCAGCGCCTGCGAACTTCTGAGCAAACCAGTGCACATCAAAATGTTTTGGAGTGTATTTTATGTATAAAAATTATAATTTATTGAAAATGACATATATTTAATAACATTAATTCAAAAATTGTTTTTTTAATTAGTGTTTATGAATTTCATCAGTAATTAAAATATTTAAATACAGAAATAAGTATTGAATTTAAAGAAAACTAGTACTTAAAATATGATTAAATTTACAATATAGAACTAGGGAAACAACTCTTGAATTTCAACCGTACTTTAATAAAAAAAACAAAATAATAAATTTAATAGGATGGTTTTATAGGGATCTATTGCTAGGTATAAGTATGTCCATAACGCCTCATTTCAACTAACTTTTCACATGTTTGTAAACGTAATTGTTTATATGTGTAAGAGAAGTTTCATAGCTGAGAATTAAATACGGGTGGTTTTAACGAAATCTATTGCTAGGTATAAATGTATTCATAACACCTCATTTAACTAAAATTTTATAGCTGAGAGTTTAATAGGGGTGAAATAAATGAAATGACAGATGTCGTGCGTATTGATGACGTCACTTCGCTATGCAATAAAATCAGGAGTACCGCAGGGCAGCGTCCTCGGTCCTGTCCTACACAAACGATCTGCCACTGCCGAAGATGGCTTCACAAATGGAGAATAAAAGTCAACGAAAGTTGACATTCATCATGAAACGAAGAACATGCCCACAAGTCAACCTTAACCAATACCGCAAGCTGATAATGCCAAATACCTCGGGATGCACGTGGCACATGGACAACAACTAAATATAAAATTAAAGTTATACCCATCTGGTCATACTGTGTTATGGGGAACAACCAGCAACTCAAATATTGAAATTTTACACAGATTTCAATCTAAAACCTTAAGAACCATGGTACATTTAAAACAAAGCGATACACAACGACCTCAATATACGAATGATAAGATAATAGCCACACGAACTACACTGCCGTAAACCTGCTGGACAACAGCCAAGAAAGAAGAAGGCTAAACCCACACAGATTCCTATGGGGAAGTTGTCATTGATTTAATCTACTGCCCTAAATACTTGACTATTATCATTATTGTATCAAGAATCATAAATAAATAGAATCCATTTAAAAATAATCATTTTCTTACATTTCTGATGTGGCGAATGGCGGACTTGAGATTCTGCGTTGACTTTTCAAGAGTGGCGGCTCCAAACTGATGACACAAGCTCCAGTAACGTTGTCCACGATGATACAAGCTCCGGTGAACACCAACTGCTCCAAGATGATGATTCCAGGCCCGTGGATGTTCCTATACAAATTAAAACAATGCAATAGTAACGTACATATCAGAGGAACTTAATTCCAATTACAGCAGTTTCAGATCAATCGTATTTTTCTTTATAAATTCAAATCATAAATGCTCAAATTAATTAATGACGTAAGTGACGTGGCTCAGTGGATTTGGGAAGCCCAAGTTATAATTCAAGGAATGTAGAATTGAATTTTTAAGTTCGATAATTTCTTTACTGGTTACAAAGTTACAGCCGTTTCAAAAATGTCTAATTTCTAAATGTTGTATCTAAAATTATAGAAAAACTGTCATTCTGAATTTCAGCCACCATTTTATTATTTCTCTCAGAAAAATTATAAAATTAACCATATTTACAAAACAAAATTATAGGCAACCCAAATTAATGCTCCTCTTTAAATTTAAAAGATATACTCACTTGAAAAAGTAATTAAAGTGAAACGTCCGGACAAGCCATCAAATGTCAAAGTGAAGTGATGTCTCCAAAGCTGGTTCCTCTAGATTCTCCGTAAACTTCGCGCAGCTGTCCAAAGTTTCCTAAATTAACACAGGGCGGGTGTCAAGCAACTTTTCAGTTTGTAACAAACACAGAAGTGAAAATACTCAGATACAATCGTATTTTTGTTTATAAATTCAAGTCAGCGAGGTTCGAATAAATGCTCTAATTAATTAATAATGTCGGTGATTCAGTGGTATTGAGAACACGGGTTTGATTCCCACAGCCAACAACGATATGCACTATACGTGCATAAATATATAATTCACAGTAATAAATATAAGGCGTGATGATATAGTTATTTTTACTTCCTTGTACGAAGTAAAGGAAGTATTGTTATCGCGAAAATTTTCGGTTCTCAGATTTCAGTGGAAATACGCATTTTGGCCCTCCCTGAGTCCATTTTGACTAATTTCGTCGTGACGTCTGTACGTATGTATCTCGCATAACTCATAAACGGTAAGCCGTAGAAAATTGAAATTTTATATTTAGGACTGTTATAACATCTAGTTGTGCACCTCCCTTTTTGGTCATTATACAACTACCGGAAGTGGTACTTTACTTGAAGCCTATAATAGATTTTCATGAAAAACTATATTCAAATATAATTTAAAACTTTCCAAATTTGGTATATAAGACTACTATATCAATGGAAATAACATAATAGATTTTGGTTAAAATACACTAACCGGAAGTGACACATTACATGAAGCTGCTAACAGTTTTCCTTGAAAAAAATGGTATTATTTTAATTTTAGAAATAAATGCTTCAAATAAAAGTTTTAGAGAATTAAATTCTGCGTCTAGCACATTAAGAATTTTTAAATTAGTCTTTTGCATAAGCGAGATATCTAAATTTAAATAGTATATATTTTGTGTGTTTTTTAAAATTAAGTTTACTATGGATTAGAACAAAAAATAAAAAATAAAAGATTTTATGTCAAATATGTGCAATTAAAAAAATATCTATAGTTTAATACGCGTACAAGGAAGTCATGTGGTGTCCACATCAGATTTTTATTTATTCATTAATGGAATAATTAGATTAGCTATGACTCTAAAGACATTGATATCTGCAAGAACTTAACACAGTAATATCTTGAAAGATAAACAAATTCTATTAAACAAATAACTAACATTTTTTTAATATACTATTTCATGTTTTACGTACCAGTTTTCTGTGTCTCCGCCATGCAAGCCGTTGACTTCCTCGTTGTGGGTTATACCGCCCAGTGTCGGTCGTCAGAGCCTCGTTAGCTTTACCCAGGGTGTACCACGAGGAGGTGAAGTTGACATTTGGGGGAGTTAAATCCCCCCTTACACCCCGATTCGTAAGATTATTGTAACGAAAATTTACATACATATGTATTTTTATCCACTGAATTCAGTGGATGAATCTCCAAATGCATATGTCTTCATATTTCGTTTAATTTTTAAGATATAGCCTCGGAAAAGTACGAAATCGGAAGAAAATGAAGAATTTGACTTTTCCGAAGGCTCCAATGACAACAGCTGCTTCAACATCTTGATGATGTCCCTATAAACAGGAAACCAATGTATTAGTATTAGTAGTTGAGTACCTATCATTCAAGGGATGTAGAAATAAATTTTTAAAACCGTCTTCAATTATCTTTAAGTACTTGTTTAAAAGTTACAACCATGTCATTACATTTTCATGCGCCATTTTATTATTTCTCACTTTTTAAAAAGTAATTAAAGCATGGATTGTATCGACAGCCGTTGATAATTTAGTGGCACGTTAGTCGAAACCTAGTAGAGATTTGTGTTTTCAGATTGTTTTAATGGATTCCTAGGATTTCTTTACAAAATAAAACAATTTACACGATATTTGATTCAAGGTTAAAAAAATAGATAACCGAAAATGTGAATCAGCAGATATTGATCATGAACTTTAAATAATTCGATTTATCTAGCAGCGTGTAAGTCTTGTACTAATAGAGATATTCTAAAAGTACAAAGAAACAAAAAATAAAGCCCCAAAAATATAAATAAAAAACCATCTTACCTGTTTTGAGCTTTCACTGTGCAAATTACAACCATTATTCGCCAAAGAGCTTCTTAAAATCTGGTGGGTCCTCAAATGCACTTTTTTCTCCTTAGTTTTGTCGGTGATTTGTGGTGATGGTAAACATTGTCTTTCATAATAATTGATTTTAAAGTCGACAAATGTTGTTTACATTCCCTGATATCTGTCTATGGTTTGTGCTTCATCACCATACCAAAAATCAATATTAGCAGATTAAATATTTATTTAAAAGATTAGAATAAAATAACAAAACTTATTTTACTATAATTTCTTATTAATTAACAATAATTAACTCTAATTGCCAAAATGATTGAAATACTATTTGAACTTATTTTAAAACAAATATGTATATAATTTAAACAAAAAATAATTAAATTAAAATAGTTTGCTGTTTCAATTAAATTAATTAAACGTGGATTTTAGTGGATTGAAAAGTTCATGAATAAAACAAACTTTAAAAGATTCATTATGCACATGCTTAATCTGAAATTGCAGATTTTGGGTGACTGTAACCCATCAAATTAGTATGTAAGTTTAATTCAAGTTTAAATAATTTATTTTTTAATTAACAAATATATAAATGTATATGCGTTTAGTTCTTGAGATTTAGTCTCAAGAAAGTTGGAAATCTGAAAAAAAATAAGGAATTTCCCTTTTCCAAAAGCTATATCTAAAAACTATGCAATTTTACGTAAATGATCACACTCATAAGAGAATATTTAATCGTTCAACAAAACTATTTACGCCAAGGGTTATAGATAATTCAATTAAATGACTTACACAGATATACGGAAGGTAGGTTTATATTGAAACCAATTCACTCAGATTCATCAAAAAATCAATTTTCGACAAACATTTTCATAAAAATATGATTAAGTATAATATAAAAGATGGAGAATTCAAAATTTAAAATCAATTTAAATTATCTTTACTAGTTTAAAAGTTACAGACTTTTAAAAAATTCCAAATATGTAAATGTAAAGTTATGGAAAAACTGTCATTCTGAATTTCAGCCGCCATTTTATTATTTCTCTCAGTAAAATAATAAAATTAGCACAAATTTACAGTCGACCTCTTTAAATTTAAAAAGATACACTCACTTGAAAATGTAATGGAAGTGAAACGTCCGAACACGCCATCAAAATCAAGTCCCCGTGGCCATCATCTCCACCGCTGGTTCCACCAGCTCGGTTTTCTCGTACTTCAGATTCTCCGTAGACTTCTTGCATCTGTCCAAAGTCACCTAAATGAACACAGAGCCGTGCTCCAGATTAAGTTTTTAAAAACACCTTTTACCCATTATTGGGTCAAATCACGATCCCCAAAGATGTTAGTGGTGAAAATTGTAGGTTATTGTTTTAAATGATGATTAAATATTAATTCTAAATACAATCCAATATAAATATTGTAAAGAAAGCTTTTATTTTAAAGATTGAAAACAATGATTATGGGTAAAACTATTTTATTAACTTTATTTACAAAATACAATAACCACTAGTGAAAATAAACTATTAAGGGAGATTAATTTTAGAAAAAAATACTTGTAATACAAGTGATAGAAATATAGTTGTTCACAATGTATCAAAAAGTTTCACTAGTTAACAACTTACTACCGTTATCATTTACAACGATTATTTTCAAGTGAAATAATGATAAAATAACAATTTTCTTACATTTGCAAGAGATGTGGTATGAACACCAGCTCTGATTAGCGTTTTGTTTGCAAGTGCAGAGCTCGTGCTCGTAGCATGATGACTCAGAGCGACTAATTGATTACACAACTCATAACCACTGTGTTATCTTGAAACATACACAACATGACTACATTTCAAATAAAATATTTCTCATTTTACTTTTTTAATTAATGATTAAAAAATATTATTTCGTAATAATAATAATTACAATTGTTTAAGTTAATTGTTTTATTTCAAGCCACAGTCATGGCTCACTATTCTCTTTCCGATTTGGTTCATGAATAAAACAAACTTTAAAAGGTTCATTATGCACATGCCTAATCTGAAATTGCAGATTTTGGGTGACTGTAACCCATCAAATTAGTATATAAGTTTAATTAAAGTTTAAATAACTTGTTTTTTAATTAACAAATATATAAATGTATATGTCGTTTAGTTCTTGAGATTTAGTCTCAAGAAAGTTGGAAATCTGGAATTTCCCTTTTCCAAAAGCTATATCTAAAAAACTATGCAATTTTACGTAATTGATAACACTCATAAGAGAATATTTAATCGTTCAACAAAACTATTTACGCCAAGGCAAAGAGAATACATTACAGAGTGCGTTAGTGTTTTTCTCAAAATTATTAATGTAACCGAGCGATAGATGGCGACAAAAATTCGATGGTGGCACCTCCCAGCGGCGGGCAACATGTGCTAATACTAGTCAACCCATAAGGCCGTTCCTCTTTATGTAATTTATGCTCTTTGGCCAAGGGTTATAGATAATTCAATTAAATGACTTTTACACAGATGTACGGAAGGTAGGTTTATATTGAAACTAGAGATTGGCGAATATCAAATTTCTCGAATTCGAATATCGAATACGAATATTAATCAGATCTCGAATATTCGAGGTACTCGAATATTAGAATACTCCTAAAAGTTAATTTATTTATTATTAATAATTATTTAATTATGTCCTTTTCATTATTTGAATGAAATTGTTAAGATAAAATAAAATTAAAACAAAACAGAAAAGAAAAAGACGAAAACTTCAAATTTAAGGTGAAAAGTACGGGCTGATGTTGGCGAAAAACAAATTTGAAATATGGTACGTCTTCATGGTTTTGAAACAAAATATCTTTGTTATTAATAACTTCAAAGTATTGTAATAGCTTTAAGTTTATGTACAAATGATAAAGAAAAACATAGTCAAAAATTGAGATCAACATTTGGCGCGATATTCGAGGTATTCGAATGTTCGCTATACTGACGTTAATATTCGAAAATCTCGAATATCGAATAATGTCAATATTCGTGGCATTCGACTATTCGCGGATGATATTCGCCCATCTCTAATTGAAACCAATTCACTCATCAGATTCATCAAAAAATCAATCTTCGACAAACATTTTCATAAAAATATGATTAAGTATAATTTAAAAGATGGAGAATTCAAAATTTAAAATCAATTTAAATTATCTTTACTAATTTAAAAGTTACAGACTTTTAAAAAATTCCAAGTATGTAAATGTAAAGTTATGGAAAAACTGTCATTCTGAATTTCAGCCGCCATTTTATTATTTCTCTCAGAAAAATAATAAAATTAGCACAAATTTACAGTCGACCTCTGTATTATCTTGAAACATACACAACGTATCTACATTTCAAATAAAATATTTCTCATTTTGCTTTTTTAATTAATTATTATAAATTATTATTGTTATATTTTTTATAAAAGTAAACTCATTTAAAACGTGAATAATTTCTCAATAATGAGTAAAAGGCGTAATTTTATTTATAAATAACTTTCTCACCAATGCCAGAATATTTCCGTGCACGGAGTTTCCAGACCTTCCGTCTGATTCCGGCTCCAAGTCGCAGTTGAACACATACTGGAGCATTGACAATAAACAGCGCCACATAATACAAATGTTTTTGGATCTTCCACGTAGAAGAAGATCAATCCATTCTCTTCTCTTCCGACGTGAAGAGCAGGTTTCTGAAGAGCGATCGTCGTCGCCACCATTACCACATTGTTTGCTGTCTGAAATGATAAAAACATATTATTTATTTTCAATTTATTTATCTGAGCCAATTCCCAATTAGCGCAGGAATGCAATAAAAGCATGACAGTTGCTTCCATCTCTCAATGACTAATGTTTCAAATTGAAAAACAGAAGAACCACTCTCTTTGACAAAAAGTATTTCAAGTAAAGAAAAGTACCTGAACGTGCGTCAGTAGTGAGTTGTTGACGCACCTCGCTTGCACTTCTAAAGCTAGCTCTCTGGCGAAGCTCATTCTGTTTAAATTGTTTTTTTAATTAAATGTTTATGAATTTTATCAGTATTTAAAATATTTAAATACAGAAATAAGTATGTAAACATTCAATTTAAATTAAAACTAGTACTTTAAATATGATTAACAACATAGAAATAGGGAAACAATTCTTGAATTTCTATTGTACTTTCATTTTAAAAATCAAAATATTAAATTTAATAGGGATGGTTTTATCGGGATCTATTGCTACGTGCTCTGTATTTGTTTATTTATTTTATTTATTTTATTTATTTATTAAATACACTGCCCATCAGACAAAGCCCAATTACAGGACAGGAATACAATTGAACATAAAAACGATATCAAAAGAGAATATACATTAAAAAATAATAATAATTGACATGAATGTATACAGATTAATACTAATAGTATAGAAGCATAAATATGAAAAATCAACAATGAAGAATGACACAGAGAGATAAATTATTGTAGTAAACATTATTGTTTATAAATATACTAAATTTCCCGTGATGAAGTTTAATAGTTAAGGAAATAATGAAACTATTGCTGGCTAATGTTATTATTGCTGCGGAACTGTCACTGACAGTCAGCAATACATTTGAACGGTAGGACTATAGCTAAGGTAGGTTGCTAGGAAAAAGTATTGCTGATTTCACATAGATTTGCTAATTTCACATTGGTTTTAATTCTACGTATGTTTAAATATAAAATATGTTTAAAGAAGCTTTTAAATTTTATAAAAGCAATCAACCACCTCCGGATTTGTCTACAGTCTTAAGAATATCAGATACGTGTACAAATGTGGAGGTATGTAATAGTTATTTAATAATTTTGGAAACTTTATACCGAAATTTTAGGTTAAAGAAGTAGAAAATTGTAACTGTGCATTAGAAAATGCAAATAAATTATTTGGATTAATACCAGTTATGGAATGGAAAATATTTGCAATAAAAAATAAACCAGGTATGTATATTTTAACAAAAATGTGACAGTATTTCAAATAAGGAACAGACAAAAACGAATGATTGATGACCAGTTATTCATTTGTTTGTGGTGGGGTGCATTTCAAGTGATACATTGGAGAAAAGCTGGTTGCATATAATTAAAATATATCTGGTATTTTAGGTTTAATATTTATAAAGAATCCGTTCACTGCTTTTGGACAAAGATACTGGATTGCTAGGTGCCTAAAGGACTTTTCAAGAAAGCCAAATAAATTAAATATAGACGCTCATAATTTATTAAATGAGAATGAAAATTGGTGGGATGTATGTACAACAGATAACAAACGCAGTGCAATTTTATCAAATAAACTACGATGGAGTACTCTAGGCTATCATCATAATTGGGACACAAAAGTAATTTATAATTATACTTTATACATTACAAGCAAATAATTACATTATTTAGATTTACAGTGAATCATTTAAAGATGTTTTTCCTGAAGATTTGGCTGATTTATGTAAAACAATAGCACACATTACTGGATTTAATCATTTTAATGCTCAAGCTGCCATTGTGAATTATTATTTTATGAATTCAACTTTATCAGGCCATACAGATCATTCCGAGAAAAATTTAGATGCACCATTGTTTTCTTTTAGGTAACTAATTTATATTGAAAAATTATAATAGATGTTTCAATATAATTATTTAATTTTTAGTTTTGGACAATCTGCAATATTTCTTATTGGTGGCGTAACAGAAAACGATTCAGTTTTACCAATATTTCTTGAAAGTGGAGATATTTTAATAATGTCTAAAGAAAGTCGTCTTTGCTATCACGCAGTTCCTAAAATTCTTGCAACATCAAATAAACCTTGGAATCATTATGAAAAAGAAACTAATTGTGATAATAATCATGATTTATATTTAAAATGTAAAGATAATATATTTTGGAAACAATTCGATGATTATATAAACACTTGTAGATTAAATTTAAATGTAAGACAAGTATTAAAACCTGGGAAAAATAGTTTAGACGAATAATATATACTATATTTTGTTATAAAATGTTGTTTATTTCTATTTATATAAAATTATAGGACTACATGTAGAATATTTAAAACATGAAATTATCAAACTGTACTGTAATACAAATATGGACAACTTGTTGCATTTAGTGCGTTTTTTAATAAACTATTTTTTTTTTACAAAGTTTCGACATTTAGCAATATTGTCATAGAAACTTAGTAAATAATTCAGTAAAACTCGTATTTTGACAACTAAAGAAAACCACAATACATGAAAAATACACCAGATAATTCTATATTATCTCCACTAGAAGATACAGAAACATTTCAACATGATTATTATTCCTCATGGCATGCAATTTTAATCAGTTTCATTTGTTGGGTAATATTTTATTTCGTTGTTAGATATTTATACCCAAATAAAAGTCCAGAATGGACCAGTAGAGTAGTGACTCTATTCCATGGAGTAGGAGCAGCAATCAACGGATTATCCGAATGTTTTACAGAAAAACATGGCTTATTCGAACATGTAAATGAACCTCATACAGAAAATCAGCAAGTTATATTAGTGGTCAGTTTAGGATATTTCATGTTAGACTTGATATGGTGTTTATATTATCAAACCGAAAGTAAATTGATGATAACACACCACGTATTTAGCGTCTACGCATTATATAGAATGCTCTGGAAAAATATCGCTGGTGCTCAAACTGTTTGCGCGCTAGGAGGCATGGAAGTAACGAATCCATTGCTACAAATGAGATGGTTTTTAAGAAGCGAAGGATTTAGGGATAGTAAAATTTTTAGTTATATTGAAATAGTATTTATTATTTTTTTCTTAATGATGAGACTTGGTTTTGGAACTTTTTTTTTCGTTAATGTTGCTATTTTACATGATAATGATTGGGAATATATTTTGATGGTTCTTACTCTGTACATTATATCAGTTTTGTTTGTTATAAATACTATGATGTATTTTTTAAACAAATATTTCGCAAAAGAGAATCTCAAAAGAAATAGCATCAATGCTCCACAAAATTAAATGTTATTGTAATTTCAAACTTATAATCAATAAATTTTTAAGAGGACGTAGATAATACTATTTATTTATGTATTTAGCATAGAAACATTATAAATCCGAACTAAAACAGTTGTGGATCCAAGGAGAGAGGGGTTGTGAACTCCCTAAGTATGTGAAAGTATATTATAAATTAAGAATATGGTAGTATTGTATTTACATTTTTTGGTAATCAATTTTGAAAAATTACTACAAAATATGGAAATAAAAAAAGATCTCGTCTCAAGATCTTAGGCTGAATTCGCTCCTGGGCTAGATTTATAGTACTTTCAGCGATCATTTGGAAAAATGACTTCTAAATCCTTCCATTCACATTAATCGATGCTACTGTTAAAAATTCTTGTTTTCAGGTAAATGTATGTTCTACGTAGATTACAAGATTATAATAATTATTAACAAAAAATGCACATTATTTTCGAAAAAAAATAAATATATAATGTATTAGTAGATTTCTATGACCATCCGTGAAGTACTAGTATGCGAAGCATGCCATGCATCTGAAACCGCAACGTCGACATCCCACAATGTCGACAACAACTCCACTCCAATATACATAGCGTATAAATCGTGTTCGTATAAGTATGCTTTGCGTTGCCATTCCCGCTGACAATTAGTATAGAAAACATGTAATAGGTGGCGCTGATTATTACAATGAACCATATAAATCGACAACAAATTTCAAGAATTTTTAATGTAATACTTAAAAACAATATTCATATATCCTTTTAATTGCAATAGATACGTGAAAGTAAATATGATTAAAAAAATTACAAATACTATATGAAAACAAATGCAATAAATTTTATTATTTATTGCTTTTACAATTACATTACATCAAAGCTAACATTATATTTTACCGATTTTATATATAATTGAAAGAGTGTAAACACAGAATAAATTATGATTTATTTTATTATTCTCATTTAGTTATTGTCTATATAAATTAAGTGAAATATTCTTGAAATTTTATAAATAAAAATACAATCTCATTTAATAGTTTTACTTTAATAACTGTTTCTAAATTTGAAATATACAGAAATTAAATAAAACTAAAATAGAAGCATACAGTGATAAGTATTTTTCTACAGTAGCACATTAATGTGAATGGAAGGATTTAGAAGTCATTTTTCCACATGATCGCTGAAAGTACTATAAATCTAGCCCAGGAGCGGAGTCAGCCTAAGATCTTGAAAAGAGATCCATAATAATGAATTAATTAAATCCATATTTTGTAGTATTTTTTTCAAAATTGATTACTAAAAAATGTAAATACAATACTACAATATTCTTAATTTATAATATACTTTCACATTCTTTAGGGAGTTCACAGTAGCATCGATTAGTGTGAATGGAAGGATTTAAAAGTTATTTTTCCAAATGATCGCTGCACGTACTATACCATCTGGATAATTCCTTTGATCAGGTGAAGAAGTGGTGTGGTATTATTTCTATAACATTTTTAAAATTATGGATTTTACAGGGGAGTATTTATTTCAATGTTATTTAAATTTCGTCAAACAATGTTATATAAAAAAATGAACTTGATTTTAAAATGGGTATTCGGAAAAAAATAATTATTAAACTAGAAATCTGGTGATAAAATGTTAAAATTGAATTCCGGGTTATACTCTGAGAGGAGTTTTTCTCGATTGAATATTTTTATGTCAATCTCATAGATCATCTTTTTATTTTGAAAAGATTATATTAAGGAAACACAAAATTATTCAAGTTCTACAGTCTTGTAACATAATGTAGACAAACAGAAACAAAGAACACTTTCATTATGAAGTGTGATAATAATAGTGATAAAGTACGTTATCGTTGTAGAGATAAGCGTGCGTACTGTGTCATGTTAAGAACAAAAATTTTAAACCCTTGGGCTGGAATACTATTATCATCTAGTAACGTCCGTGATGGATACATAATTTTATTGTTCACTAGAATATGTAGAATTAGTTTTAATTTATAATAATTATAATTATAGTAATAAGAAATAATGAACTGTAGTGTTGTGTGAACGGACGTTAAGAACGTGGCGGGCGTTATGAATCATAATATCGTATCAAAGCAATTATAGAATAAATAATGTTCAGGTGAAAAATAAACGAGTTTTCGAGTTTATAAATTAAAAATGATCAAACAAAAATTTTAACTAAACAAATTATGTATGTAAAAATGTACCAAGTTAATTTGTAATAATTTCACATAAATTAAATTCAAAATTTGCAAATAAACCAAAGAATATTTAATGCAGTAACCTCAAATTATTTTAGGATTTTGGAAAACAAATCTCTGTTTATATGGGCAGCCGAAACAGCTTAAGAAGGTTTAACTGACAGCTGTTCTATGTTTTCAATGCAATATAACAATTCGCACCGAATTCCTGGCTGAGATTATAGCGCCCAGGCACACAAAAGCTTTCACTTGTCTAAAAAATGCAAAGCCGTGTCTTGTATACATTTATCGGGGTTTATTTGGCCAAACGGACGGATTATAAGGGTCGCAGAAGATAGCTAACAAGGGACAGATTCCAGAGATGTATACATGATCTTAAACACAACGGGCCTGATTCTAAGTTGGTGTGAACGAATGATTTGCTTAGCGTGTCGTGTTCCAAACAATTGCGTTTGGTGATTCTGGTTCGCTCGATATGTTGCGAATTTGGGACATTTTGGCATGGGCATTTGATTTACGACAAATACGTGTATTTCCTATGATTCATGTTGAATATTATCTAGTTGTAGACATTAATTTCAAAACAAATAAATTTTGGATTGGATGGTTACATAAATTTAGCAGAAATTTACCAATTTAAGTAGAAATTTGATTAGTGACTTACCATTTTCCCACTTAATTGCTATAATTAGGAACCTGAAACCAAATAAAAATAATTATTACAATTTATTATTCAGAAATATAACTTATTATTTAAAAACTGTTATAATAATTAGATTAAAAATTTGAATTTCATATGATTTTGTCGAAATTGAAGGGATTTATCTCAGAAATATTTGAAACTAAATAGTTTTTCTTCTAAAAGTTTTGGATATTTGGATATATATGTAATATTTTCGGGAGAAATTATATTATAAAATTACAATGAAACTTATGGCTTCATTTACAGATTTACGGACCTATAAACTTATAGATTTATTACAAAATTCAACCATAAATAAAATTGTTCTATAAATGGATAAAATGAGGTAGATAGTTCAGTGAAAACGCGTCGACCTGTAGATTGAAGAACTTGAGTTCGATTGTCACAACTGACAAACTTTATATTACATTAAAATTATCTCTGCGCCTTCTCCTTCACTTACATCTTTGGTGGCTGTGATTTGACGGATATATCACTTATAGAGATCTGTTACGGCAGAGTGCTACATCATGTAATGGATACAAGGCGTTATACTTTCTTTCTTTTATGGATTAAATTTAAGTATGCCACACACAATTAAATTTATTTGTTAGTTATTAAAAATGTGTCTAGTTCTATTTTAATTCCTGGCATGTTGACACTCTTTTTACAAATGCATATGTTCATTTCACATGCGATAGGTATGTGAAACATCAAAACATCATTTGTCCGCCTTTTTACCTGAATTTCTTGCGATCTCAAATGTACGGAGACCTTTTTGTAAAACGATGCTGACAGGATGTTTTTACTTTAGTCTCTCACGTCGACATATTGGACATTTGTCTTTGTTACGATAGCATGAAGGTGTCTTGCTTAGGCTGAACTCTGAAGACATGATCTTAAGCTGACACTTTTCACAGATATTCATTGTGAATTGTGTTTAAAAACCAGGTATACAACACCTTATTCCAAACATGACATGTAATGTGACACGCAGAGAAAAATTTCCATCAGGGTAAAATGTACTTTTCAAAGAATTTTACAGATCTCATGATCTTGCGAATATTTAGCTCTATTTTAAAACTATTCGCAGACATATTTCTCTTAGGATCAGTTTATCAACGCTGGGATAAACTGATAGATAAATCAACAAATTAGTGAAAAATATTGTATGGAATATATCATTAAAATTTTTATTGCTATCTGTTTTATGATTTCGATGCGATATATTTTAAAAAATAAATCATCATGCCTTTTACTCATTACTAAGTATATCTTGGTAAGTAATTTTTATGCACTTGAAGTGTAGTTACCAGCCGTAAAATCACGGCCCTCAAAGATGTTAGCGGTGAAGTTGCCACAGGGGTAATTTGAATGTAGTGAAAATTGTTTGTAGACTGTGGGAATCGAACCGCGGATCTCAAATCTACAGTTTATTATTTATTTTTTCAGTAATTAGAGGGAAGATGGTAATACAAAAATTAATATATTAATAAATATAGCGATTTATACTTCATTACATTTTTATTTAATGTTAAATCGATAATTTTGAGGAAAAAAAGTACGTAAAAAAGTGTAAAAAATGCACTATTTATTAGATTATTCTCAAAATCGTCGACTTAATTTGGATTAAAAATTCACTTAAGTACAGATCACTATATTTATAATTATACTAATTTTTTTTCTTTATCTTCTTCCCAATCGTTTTTAAGAAATTGAATCAATATTTTGAAATCATTTAATGTTTTTAAATTTGTTACAATACTTTTAACCTTTACCTTAAAAAATATGTACAATACATAATATGTTTTATTTATAAGAACAATAATATCTATTTTGAAAAAGATCAGTGTTCAAATATAAACTTTGAAAGCAATTAGGCTTTTTTTGAATCTGCCCGTTAGTATTTAATTAATATTCTTGATTACGGAATATTTTGTGATCTCAGGCAGAACTTCTATAGAACAAATATGAAGCATTTGATAAAATGATGGTTTGAGAAAGCAAGCTATGATTAATATTTAAAATAATTTTGTTGTCCGACTAGCGTGATGCTATGTTTATCTGTATATAAATTTGTAGGCCTAAGGATAAATTTTTATTTTCCGTTTAAGCGAGAATTAATTGCAAAAGATTATTCGCGAGGATTATAAAACTATTTATAGTAGAATCACCTGAGGTTACCTCAACAATTACAGATATTTTGCACGTAAACTATTTGTACTTTTTTGTTAGACTGTACTGTATAAAAGTTCAACCATTATCATTTTATTTAATGGTATGTACGCAGTATGTGCAAGGAACGTTTTCATTAAATACCATTTAAAAAGATATTACCTACCACTGTTTTAAAATATTGTACATTAACAGGACATTTATATTTATTTATATCTATTTACAAAACGGCAAATTAACAATTTAATGCTATATTTACAAGAACAGAAATGATTTGAACCAACTTTTACATTTTATATTATTATTCCGTAATGTAAAGCATTAAATTTTAATATTTTAATAACGTTATTATATATTTATTATTATGAAACACTTTTATTTTTAAACGATATTATTATGCAAAACTTATTTACATATCAACATTATACAGACAGAACCAGCCTATAATATTTGCATTTCAAGTTTCATAAAAAATAAACTAAATACGAGTATTTATCAATATTGCAGACATCAATTATTATTGCTTTATAAACTTCTGTCATGGTCATTGGCGAATTTAACATGAAAATAGTGAATAAAGTGCCAACTCATGTAGAAGTGTATTACTTCCTGCAGAAAATTTTAAAATGTTTGACGCACCTGAAATTATAATTTTTATTAGAAATCCTATTAGATTATAAATGTCAAGAAGCAGAATTTATATGATCTTAAAATAATAATTTGGAGATCAGCAAAAAGTATTTTTTAGACCGTTCAGAAAATTAGTTGGTACTAATAACATTTTAGATTAGAAAATCCGATTCTACTGATCTAAATCGGAAAATAGGAACAGAGAAATTGGTAAAACTTGAATGATCCTTAAATTGCAATAAGAGATCAGACAAATTAAAAACGAATATGTTTGCTTACCCAGCATAGTTTCAATTTCTTGTCTTGATAGTAAATAACTATTTAATAATGCCATAATACCATTTCTAGTTTAACAGTAATAGAAAATCACAAAAATATTACACTAGCTTCAAGATCAGTTTAAAAGTAATAACTGTTAGTTCAGCGAAACCAGGTTTTTGTACCCGAAAATAGTGGGTTCAGTTTTGGTTCGGGTTCAAGTCGACAAAATTAACAACGGTTTGTGTTCGGGTTCAGATCCGCAGAAAACATGTGTTCGGAACGGTTTTCCGTTTGAATTTGGTTCGGTTGCATAGACAAATGAAAACTGACTGTAAAAAATATTTTTTTTTGAACTTGAAAAATTATTTGTGTATCACGAGCCATACGTGTCTTTGTCGCTATTGGTACACAAATAACTATTTCATAATTTATAACAATTACAGATCAATGACTTTTTATTGCCATGACAGTTTGTTTTAGAAAATGAATTAGTTGTGTCAAAACAATCGGTATTTTAGTTTCTATTCATATTTTTGAAAATAAACTTGGCAGCTTCAGAAGAAATATTTTTTACAGTTCATTTAACTTCTACTTCTAAACTAATTAACCTTTTTTAAAGCATTTAATAATCAATAAAAATTTAAATCAATACTATAACAACTAGTGTTCAAATTTGGATGGATAAATAAGTTAGTATGAAAAGAATTCTGAATGTAGATGGAGTGAAAGAAAGTAGAATATATGGCGGAAATTAATTGCGGTGATTAATCTATGAATATTTCAAGGGTTTGTGCTACTCTATTTGGTGAGACAGTCTGTATTCATACGCTTCGTTACCGAGACACTCAAATACACATCGTTCCATGCAATTACATAAGGAGTTGTCAAAATTTAATTAATCATTACTTAAACAATTAATTAAATAGTTTTATAAATACAGACATGTATGTTTGTTTTTCTAAAATAAAGTATAACTAACTAAAAGGGGGCTTCTGGTTTAATTCTGTATATATTTAAATTCAAAAACTCGACGTTTCGGTACTTTAAACAAATACCTTCATCAGGACAGAAATAAAAATAAAATAACACATAAATGACATAAAAATAATAAACAAATGACATATAAATAAAAATGACAAGTAAAAAGACAAAAATATGTAATTTAAAAATTATAAATTGTGAATCAATGGAAGCCAAGCCTTATTTAATTCCAAACTAACTAACTAGATAAAAGTGTAATTGTAACATCGACGATAAACAAATAATATTAGCTTTAAAATAGTGAGAGATAAAAAAGAGTCATCACCGGTTTGTGTACTCACTCTTGTACCCTACACACGTCATTTACTTCGCTGCAGTGATAAAGATCTTAGTACTGCATTTATTATGACTTATCCATACGATTTACATTATTTTAATTATGCATTCAGCATATTATGATAATATTTACAAGACTTGAGTCAAGATTGGACATACAGCAAAGTTTCTCGTCCATTACAGTAGCATTGTTGGAGTTTTCGGATAATTACAACCTATTAAATTTACACACAAACTGCATATAATCAGCTATAGCCACTCTTCACTCACTGTTTTTGAACAACACTTAAATTAAATTTAGTTGCCGAATACTTCAATCGTTACTGGCTAATAACTGATTACTATTTTGCATTTTTAAGTCCTACAAAAAACTTAAAAGGGAAAATTGGTTTCTGAGAGCAATAGCAAAGGGGATAATGAAATGATGGTTGTAAATTTTAAGTTTTGGATCTGATAAATTTGGAATATATTTTTGTGATAATTGCTAAGAAGTTTAATCGGGTGAAAATGGTGTAAAATTTAAATTTAATTATAAAATCACTTTGCCTTACAAGATTATCACGAATGATAATGATTTTTCTCGAAAAGTTCGTTATTTAGAATAATTGTTTTCTGGAATACTGAAATCGTTAAATTTCATGGTGATTTCGCTTTAATTTGCAAATATCTTTCATCAAAATCTACACATAATTTTCTCTGATAATTCAAACAACTAAAATAAATATATTGTCATGGTTTTTTACCCATTTTTGTAACTGTAAGTGAATTTGGGATAACATTATTATTATTTAATTATATGTTTTCAATTTATAATTTTATTTAGTCAAGTTATGACCAGTTTTATGGACGATAAATTAATTTACTTCCAAAGTATTTAAAATTTATTTATTCAAATGACAGTCGAACTTTTGGCAGTATTGTTATGTATGCTATAAAACAAATAAAATTGATTCGAATTTGTTGATTAAATTAAATTTACTAAGGAAGTAAATTTACTCTGTCCTTTATAAAACCGGATATTATTCTGTCAACTTAGTTTTAAATTTGTTTCTTTGTCAAAAATGTTCTTCCTGTTTTTATTTATTAAATAAATGAATAAAATAAACAATATATGAAAGTTTTGTTCACACGCTTTCAACAAACATCCAAAAAAAATCAAAAAAATCGTTAGCTACAAAAGAACAGCGTGTTCTGTTAAACCGGCGTTAAATCGAATAAGTTCAAGAGATTTCGAACAGATGTCGTACCATGTACTATCTGCAGCGTTGCTCTGGATTGTATGCATGCAGCATCCTAAATACGTTCGCAAATGCTCTAGGCGAGCTGAATATTCCACTTCAAAAGTGCATTTATCAGAATGCTCAGACAGACGACTACGTGGATAAGATGAAACTTTCATACGCTTTGGAAATATTGATCGAATAGCCCTAATGGCTTCTTTGAACTAGAAACGTACGGAGTTAGATGCTTCGGATACAAACACCTTGCATCTGGTTTAAATTACGATGCTTGCATCCTTACACCAAACTGAATCAATGAAATATTTATTTTATTGTTACAAAATAATATATTTCGAATTTGATTTAAGTATTCTTACATTTTCGTGTCGTATATATGTTTGTTTTATAAACCTTTGTTCAAGGAACTTCCCGTCATCATAAGTTAATTTTTACGTTTATCTTAAAATTATTCATTTGAAAAATGTTTAAAAATATTGTATTTTTGTTTGTTGATTTAGTTAATTATATTTAGTACAAGATAATAAAAAAATAATTTCTTTATTATAATTTCATAACATATACTTAAAACAAATACATTAACTAGTTAGTTATAAATCAGAATTGCCAATAAGTTCTCGTGAAAGTAAAAATATGTATAGTAAGTAACATATGGTACAACCCATATTTAATAATTATTTTTTTTAACATATTATACAAGATGACATTTCGGACAAATGATATGTCACATAATAGTCAAAGTATTTCCTCAAACAAGAAGGCACAAATATTATGGTAAACTGATAATGCATTAAAGTTTAATAATTTAGAAAAATTAAAAATTAGTTTAATTTTGATGAAAATTCTTTTTGGGCGACTTAATGACTATAAAACAATGTTATATACATAAAATAATAATAATATGGGGTAGGTGGCTCAGTGGTATCGAGTCGGCCTGTGGATCTTGAGAACCCTGGTTCGATCCCCACAGCCGACAAACAATTTTCACCAATTTAAAAAATCTACCCCTGTGGCTCCTCCACCACTAATATCTTTGGAGGCCGTGATTTGACGGCTGGTAACCGCACTTCACGCGAAAAAATATATCACTTACCGAGATCTGCGTATGCAGAGTGCCACACCCAGTGATGGGTAAAAGGCGTGATGATGATGATATATATACATAAAATGATCAGGAATAAGAGACTAATTTATTAGTAATAACAACCACTATATTCCGTGAAAATCTTTGTAAACTATATTTCTAGTTTTTTTCACACTCTCCGTAAAGCCATTATTTATTAATAAGTCCAAATAGTGCAGAACTTGTGTCTTCGTGTCATAACCAACTCATCGTAAGCCCAACTACATAAAAAACAAATAAAGAAACTATTAAAAATTTTATAATAAAAGTAATATCTAAGTTTTTAACATCATGTGTGGTACATGAAAATGAGCTTGTCAATAAGATAGATAACTATAACAAAGACACATCGAATTATAGAATTTATAAACACAAAAGAACTAAGCATATACCATTCTAAATTATGAATATAATTTGAATAATGCTAAAAATTATTTAAACATAAGTCAGTGATTTTTTGTCGTCTTTTTTCACAAAATTTATACAATGATGTAAAAGTAAGTAAAATAATATAAATAAAATATACGAGTATAAAGATAAGAAGAAGATGAATAATTGTAATGCTATTGAATTTTATTATTTCAAAAGATTTCCTACAGGTCTGATTTACATAATAGAAATTAGAGAGGTTGTTTTGATCTATTTGTTTCCTCACCCCGCTCAACTCTATTTTAACTTTGCTATAGTTACAATTAACCATCTTTCAGTTGAATTCGCATAAATTCAAAACAATCCTATTAATTCTTTAAATTCATGGTTACTGTAAATTTGTTATAAATGAATTTAAATGATTCATTCCATTTTAATTTCATAACAAATCACGTGTATATATTAATCTAATTGTATGTTCATATCCATAATTTACTTAATTATTTTTCAATGTATTCATTTTTCTTTTCGTGTTACATATATATGTATTATGTTATTTTGTAGAAATGTAAAGATAGAAAAGCTTTAGCTGAACTTTGGAAAATATACGGAATTATTATTATTATTGAATAAAACTTTGATATCGTTGATCAAGATATTATAATTGCTTGTTTACTTCGTTATTTGTTACTTACTGTTTACTTGTTATTTATTATTACGATACTTGTTTATAATTACATTTTGTTTATTTATTATTTTAATTTTTTTCTGACAAAGATGGGTAAGTACAGAAACGTCAAATTTAAATAAAATTATACAACTTAAACCAAATATTATTTTAATTATAAAATTATAATAATTTATTATTTTTTGTACTAATATTATAACTGTTATTCTAAGGTGGTGTACCAGTGGCGTTGTTACGCATTACTGTGTCCCTGGAAAAATTCCGAAGTTTAAAGTAGTACCAATATTTATACTTTATAGAGTTTTAAATACATTTCTAAATTTCTCATTTTTGTATAAATCAAGCTTATCTTGTTTTTTCAGTAACCCGACGATTCATTAATATTTTCTATTAGAGCTGAGCGCACGCCGCAAATATATTATATTTTAAGCAAGAGTGAGCTTGAGTCAATTTTTTAATGAATGTTTGTTGTGTGTTGATGGATTTTGGTTGTGAGAAAAGAAAGAGTTTATATGGAGGAAGTGTTAATGTGGTCGAATCGAGTATCGTGTGTCAGGATGAGAATGTTAACGGGTTCGTGCTACCCTATTTAATAGGATATAGCGTGATGTTATGTATGTATGTATGTATGTATGTATGTATGTATGTGAGTGAGTGGGTGTGAATATTATTTTATCGCGAGCAAGATGAAAAATTAAATATATATTTTGATTATTTTAATTAAATATGTTGTTATTATTAAAGCAGCATACGAATCTACTACTACTTTTGTTTTACAATAAAATTTGTTAAGTATGGAAACACCCTATATACGAATAATAAATATTTAAATTAATAGAATCAAATATATAATGTACTGTAGTAATATTATTATAATTTATATAAATATAAATATTTTATAATTAGAAAATTGTGTGGTATTCAGTTTCAAAAACAATTTCATGTTTTGTCTTAATTTTCAGTTTTTACTATACACTGCAATTGTGTTAAATATATTTTTATACAAGCGCAGGCGATGCTGCCTTCATTTCTTTATAGATTCGTTGTTAAAAAGTGGGCGTAAGTGATGATTTACGAAACAGGTGTACAGGCAGGCCCGATGAGAGGGGAGGGTAGGTGGGGTAAAATACCCAGGGCCCGTGGAATTCAAAGGGCCCGGATGTGATGCTATTTTATAAATTGCTTTTAATTTTCTGCTATTTCACCAATTTTTTATATTCTTTACTAAAACATGTATAACGAAATGTCTGATACACGTTTTCTACAATTTATTACATTGTATAAAGTACTAAATGACGAAATGCTTGATGAAGGGCCGGCCCCAGTTGCAAATTTTAAATAAATTTATACACTATTCAAAAGTATATTATTACATTGTTGCATTTTTGTTTTTTTCTACTAAATTGTATATAACACACATAGGCAAAGGCTCTATACATTTGTGCGTAGTGCTGTTTTGGTATCCCCTGCATTTATCGAATATGCAACTAGATATTAGATAGTCATACAGTGAGTATACAATACACATCGCTGCACCAATTAACTCAGAATTTTGTATTTAATTTTATTTATATTGTTATAACTTTATTTAGATATTAATATATTTATAAATACATGTTTTTTGGTATCTTATATTTAATTAATAAATATTCAAAGTTAAAGGAGGCCCGAATTTTTTTTTCCCGGGGCCCGCTTTTTCTCTCGGCGCCCCTGTGTACAGGAAGCGAATGGATGGATGTGAATGAAGGTTTGTTGCGTGATGATGGATTTTGGTTGTGAGGAAGGAAAGAGCTCGTATGGAGGAAGAATGTTAATGTGGTTGTGGTATGTATGTAGAAAATTTGGAGATGACTCAATGGTATCGAGTTGGTCTGTGGATTTGAGAACCCGGGTTCGATTTCCAAAGTCTACCAACAATTTTCACCACAATAAAACTACCCCTGTCGCTCTCCCTGCACTAACATCTTTGGAAGCAGTGATTTGATGACTAGTAATTGTACTTCACGCGCAAAATATATATATATCACTTACCGATATCTGCTATGGCAGAGTATTATACCCTGTAATGGGTAAAATGCGTGATGATATATTTATTTAATTGGCTTGAGTCATATTCTAAAATTTGTGAATATATATTTAATGTGACCGTGCGTGATGATGACTATCTTTTCTCGCGCGTCCAACTCTAGTTTTCATCTTTTAATAAGTGACTGATAGTCTCCCGAGTTTAAAGGTCAATACCTATCTATATTTATCTATTCTCTATTCACTATTTATTCCGTCTTCCAACCATGACAAAAAAGCACAATAAGAATAAGAACTATTACTACTACAGTCTCCCACTAACAAAACAAAATCTACAATCAAAGTGTGAGCAGAACACGATGCAATAGTTTCGCGAAGAGCTACTGATAAATACTGTCACAGTCATCCATATACTTCTTGTTCCCTCTGATGACATTGTCTTGTCTGATTACACAATTGGTTCACTGCACTGCGCTAAGTTTGCATTGTGTTGACATGCAATGCCTTCGACGATGCAAGGACGCTATGCAACTCAAGGCGAAAGGTAATTAAACCCGGAGCTTGTCCCATTACTGCAATCACATAGGTCACATCTATTGGTGGAGCTTAGGATGCTACTATTAAATTCATAGTGTTAATCAAACGCAGATTGATTAAAGATCATTGTTATTGAATATTTGAATCTTCAATTTCAAATTTCTATAGTTTAATTACATTCTATTTATGTACTTCTCAGATCAGACAGCTTTCAAGAATTAAGAAAAAAGTTTTTAGGTGGTAGATTACAATTATTTTGGAAGAAAATCACGACATCCACAGATGTTAGTAATATAGAAAAGTTTAATTAAGTTATTATAATTTACTTTACGACTTCGAGTTTTTAAATTAAAGTTGAATAACAAATTACTGTGTGCCCAAAATTCTCACATTTTTTCATTTTAGTTCAAGAAAATCGTCTACTAATAGTAACTGTTAAGTATTTTTGGCGACAAATACCCCATCTGCCTGTCACTTTTATTATAAATTATAATGTAAGTTCACGTGTTATAAATATTATGAACTTATAATAGTTATTTATGACACAAGAATTTAAAATGCAGTTTTTCATATGAATACGAGAAATTGCAGTACGAGTGGTCATATACCTTGATTGCGAAAAACTTTTTCGTCTTTGTGCCATGCCCTATCACATGTATAGAATTAAAGAAACTACTACAAAATATAATAATTTTCTTATTATTATATTTTTAATATAACATTAATTACTTTACTAAAAAGATTATTTTTCTTGCATTTATCTAGTCAAAAAACGTTTCTTTTGAAGCAATTTAATAAAAAGTTATTTTTTTTTTAAATTTAATATAATAAATCAAAGGAAACTAAAATGTAACATACGAGTATTTATCGTTCTATAGTTGTCCTGGTGTTCGTAGATTTATAGAAATATTTTAATTTAATTTATCTGATTTGTGACATTGAAATGAGATAATCTATATTCAATAAGATATACTGTTAGGTGTAGTATGGTCATTGTAAATGGAAGTCCTCGAATATTAGAAAAAACCTCATGTAAATTGAATACAATGATTGTTTTAGAAAGTCTTAATTGTTATTAATTAAGCTATAATGATTTTTAAAAATTTTGTTACTTCAGACTGAAGTAAATGTGAACTTCAAACAGTAGGGCTCGTTTATAATTCTAGTAATATAAATAACTTATTTTATCACTTAGAAAAATATATAAATGGAGTGTCTTTAACTTGAGTACCAAATTATTAAAATTGTGGAACAACTAAGAATATTAGTTATTTCAGAAAGAAAATGAAATAAATTATAAGATTATTTTAGTTAAAGGTTTTATTACCAGTGGTGCGATTTGTTGATATATACAATTCAGCTTGTCTGTCTTAGATACATTAATTAATTAATAAATAATATATTAGATATGAATTTAAATATCGTCAATTTTGTACATAATGACGTAAGCAAAATAATAACCTCAAAACTACTACACAAATAAACAAAGACAAAATACATGAATAAGAGAAAAAATCGGAATAGACTAGATGTGCAAGAGAGAGGCTTAAAGAAAGATCAAAATAATTTGAGGTCAAATTTAATGACATTAAAATCTTAAATAATTTTTGGAATCTGTGGCATCAAGTTTTTGGATCTACCGTTTAAAATAAATGATTAATTTATTATTTTGTGACTACAGTGGAGAAGCCCATTGTTTGTCATACATTTTTTATCATCTAAAAGACTTATAGTCCGTTCGGTAAGAAATTGTAAAGGATTTATTTGATCTTATTTCTAATTGGCTGACGAAAACAATAAAATGAAGATATGTTTATGTAGCATAAATATCTTGTGACAGTGACAGCATCCCAGAAAAGTATGTTTTTGTTTGGTCATAATTGTTTAATAAAGTCACCTAGTCACCATAGTCACCAAAAGTTCTCCATCAAAATTTAAAATGTCATTATCAAATCATTTAATAGAAATGCCAAAATTTTCAGTAATTTCGGATATAGTAGAAAGTATACGTTACGAAATTAAGAACTTGAGGAAAGAATTTCAGTCCATTACAGAAATAACACGTTCACATTCACAAGATTTGATTTCTAATGTAAAAATAAATATTCGAAAAACTGAACAATTTTTAGAAGATGAACTAGAAAAATTTGTAACTGAAAAGAAAATAGATTTGAAACAGGTCCAACAGTGTTTCGTAGGTAAAGCAGCAGAAGTAGAAGCACTACGAGAAAACACTGTTGAAGAAATTCAAAATATTGAGGAAAAAGTTAAAAAACGTATAACAGATATTGACCACATAAGAAGAAGAGAAATTAGAAGATTAAAGAAATATTACGTTTTCGTACATTACTCTACCTCAGTATTAAACGATAGATATAAAAAGAGGAAATTGGAATGGGATGCTAATGACAGAGTACGCCAAAAAATTATGCCATATGCCAGACATTTTGCATTGAAAAAAACACTACTTGCTAAAACTGTTATACAGGTACAACAAAAGAATGATGCTTTAGTCCGTGAATTAGGAACGCGCATAAGTGAAATTGATGAAAATCACAAAGAACAATATAACGAAATTATTGCTAAATACAAAAAGTGCCTTACAACTGTAGCAAGTAACCAGTAATGACTTTTAAAGACACAGACTAAATTTGTTATGATGAATATTTTACCTGAAATTTTGAGCGCTGCTGATAACTTTAAAGCAGAGGTTAGGGCCGCACTTCATAATTTATATCGACAATACAATGATTTGGTAAAAACAGTTCAAAATAGCAATGCGCGCTATGAAGAAAATATGCATAGAAGAATTGAACAAACTCTGAGTGATGTTTGCAGTTTAGAATTAGACTACCCAGTATGTTCTGCTCAAAAGAAAAAAGAAATAGAAAAATTACGACAAAAAAACGAAAAATATTTGAATAATATGGACAAAACGTTTATAAAAAAAACGAACAAAATACAAAAGTCTATGGAAAAAATAGACGAGGAAGTATCACAATTTTACATAGAAGCTCAACGTACTCTGAATGTAATGTACCACAAATACAGCGGAGAACCTATGAGACTAATTTATAAACTAAAAGAGGAAATAAAAATATTAGAAAAGAAATTTGAAAAGCGAAAATGCAGAGTTGCAAAAGAAATAATAAATGCACAAAATATAAGTAAATCATTAATAAAAGATTTAGAAAAAGATGTTCAAAAAATTGATTTGGAAAACAAGAAAATGTGCGATAAGGTGGTTCAAAATTTCAACAAAGGCATTCAAAAATTTTTATAAAAAAAAATGTTGTTTTAATTATGTCAAAATTGACGTTTAATAAAACAGTTGATTCTTTTGTGCATGACATTATTTTCATCATTTTCATTTCAGTCATATCATTTCAATCATGAGTTATGAGCAGAGTTTAAAAGAAAAATGTATAAATGCATTACTTTCAGAAGTACTTTTTGAAATAATGTATTATTTATGCAAAAAATATTTCCCATAAATTACTTTGCTCATATCAAAATTTAAAGTAACAGTTCCACATTTCCTTCTCAAAATTTTCAGTACCCATGGACGAAATAACTATAATGCTATCTCAAATGCAAGAAATATTGACTTCATCTCTGAAAAAATTAGATTTAACATTAAAACACGCAGACGCATCCTTATTAAATGCAGCTGAGCGAATTAGTGAAGACATAGAGAAAAGAGAACACGAAATACAGTTAGTAACTAATATGATTATAGACGCAAGACAACTCAAGGAAGAAAAAATTCAGCAAGCTCATACTATTGTGCAAGAAGAATTAAATTACATGAAAGAAGATGCAGATAATGAATTGAAGATGATAAATAAAAAATACCGTGGAAAGATTGGGGAAGAACAAAAATTACTGAAAAAAGCATTTGAGATATTCAGTGCGTATTATTTAGAAACACAAGTTAAATTTACATCCATGGTTGAGGAAAACAAAGCACAGCCTAGAGTCATGATTCAGTTATTGCTAACTGAAAGCGAATCTATAAAGAAATCGTTTAATCTTATGAAAGCTGATATTTTGAAAACTTCTAATTTGAGTGATGATAGAATTATAATACTGAACGATGAGTTAGATAAAAATATTCAAGCTATGATCCATCAGAATAAGTTAAAATATGATGTAATAGTTGATAAATTAAGAGTTGTTCATTTAAACTAAATTCTTGCACGACAGGTTATTCGAATATAGTTTCATTTCTAGAATAATTAAAATATGTAACAAAAACTTTGAAACAAATACTGTTATGGAAATGAATATTTGACAATTTCATTAGTGATGAAAGATGAAACGTCACTACATTTGGCAAATAAATTTGTAGTAAAATGTAACTAATTAAAAATAGGAAAACCATTTACATAATACAATCGAATCATTGAAATAATGAAAATAAATGGCGGCAGAAATGAACCAAATGAAAGACTTTCTCACTAGAACTCAAAACGAATTACTGTTAATACTAAAAACTGCAGAAAAAAGAATAGAAGATGAAGCAAAAAGAGTTATTATAAATATATCAATCGATGAAGCTGTTATAAAGAAAGAAATCAATAGTATAGTAGAAGATTTTAAATCCAGCAAAGGAAAAATAAAAAAATATAGAAAAGATATCGATACGGAATTAAAGAATCTAAAAAAGGATGCAGAAAAAGAGTTGAAAAAAATTAGTGCAAAACAACGAGCAAAAATGGCGGAATTACAGAAAAATTTGATCAAATCTTTTGATGTTTTGTATTCACTTTATGTGGAAGAAGAAGCTAAAGTTCCCTGCATGATTAAAGAATACATATTACAACCCAATGCTATCATGGCTGAACATCTACAAAATTCTGTTGATTTTATGAAAAATAAATTTGATAATATTTGTAAAATTATTTGTAGTAAAGTTAAAGAAATTTACGATGAATTTTATAACAACGTTCAAATAATAGTTGAACAAAACCAAAAGACATATGTAAATATTTTCGATATAATAGACATTATTCAAACTTTTTTATTCAATGAACTGTAATACAATTTGACATTTAATAAATATCATTAAATAAAGATGGCTATGACATACTGTAAAAATTATTGAAATGTCATAATTAAAGATATAAGGTATGATATGTCAAAATAAAATTTCAGTATGGAAATGATAAATAAAGTACAAGAAATGGTAACATTATCAAAAGCAGAATTAGAAAATACAATTAAAAATATAGAAAAACAATACGATGAGTTTTCCCACCAAATTAGAACAGATATTCAAAACAGTGAAGCAGCAATGGAAGTTGAAATAAAAAAATTCATAGATGACAACAAATCGCAAACAGAAAAGATTAAACAGTGTAAACTAGTAAAGGATGCAGATGTTGTAAAACTAAAAGAAGAAACAGATAAAGATTTGCTACAAGCAAAGAAGAAATTTGATACAAAAATTTCTGGAGTTGAGGAAAACATGCAAAAAGCACTAGAAAAATTAACTAAATTTTATGCTGATGCTCAAGCAACCGTAAATAAAATTATTAATGATAATAAAACTCAGCCAATGCAAATGACAGAAAAATTAGCGGCCCAAGTTGAACCAATGCAGAAAAAATTTACTTCTATACGAGAAGAGGTCGCTAAAACACTAAAAACAAATTACGAAAAAAGCCAAACCATACTGAGAGATCTTGAGAGCAGTGTTAATAACATCGAAGCAAAAACTAAGAAAAAGTATACGGACATTATTATCAAATTTAAAGGTTGCGTTGATAAGAAATAAAATAACAATTTTGTTCTGTGATTTTTCAATAATAACTGAATTGTACAATAAAGTTTCTTTTCCGTACGTTAAATTATATTCCTATGTTGTTATTTATTTATCTACAGCTTATACTTATTTATTTTTTGCCAAAATAAGAATCTTGAGAATTATAAGAGATAATACAAAGTCGATTAATTACTAATTACTACTACATTTTATAAGACGATCTTAATTGTATGTTTGTTTTTCTAAAATAATGCATAGCTGATTAGGTGGAAATGCAAAATCTATGATTTTCTTTAAATAAATAAATATATCATCATGCCTTTTACCCATTATTGGGTGTGGCACTCTGCCTAAGCAGATCGCGGTAAGTGATATAATTTTTGCGTGAAGTGCGGTTACCAGCAGTCAAATCATGTCCCACCAAGATATTAATGGAGAGGGAGCCACAGGGGTAGATTTAAATTGGTGAAAATTGTTTGTCGGCTGTGGGGATCGAACCAGGGTTCTCAAGATCCACAGGCCGGCTCGATACCACTGAGCCACCTACCCCTTTAAATTACTTTAATTTCAAAACAGTGGTATAATCAGTTTTGCAGTGGCACATTTTTGAGATATAATATAAGCTTATGATTTTTAAAATGAACCAATACTTAACAATATTTATTAAAATAATTTTGTTTTTAAATTGTATTATGCTTGATCGTATTTTTTTAATTCTCTAATGTTAACATAAGAGAACTTGTCTATATACAATTTTTATGTGAAACATTTTTCTCGCCAAACGACATGTTTCTCGAGCGGTGCTGTCAGTTTTTTTTCATATTTGCTATAATTTTATTTTTTTAATCAAACATGTAATATAGTATTTTCAATCAATTTAGTACTAACTTACTTCTACTGCAACGAAATAAATATATGAATTAAATTTTATTTGAAATGTCAAGTTAAACTATTTTTCTCGGAAAAACTAAAATATTTTTGATTTACTAATGGGGCAAATGTTTTCTAATCGAAATTAACCTAAAAAATACGGTCTATAGTGGAATTCGAATCACTTCAACGCAGTAGTATTTTTGAATAAATTTGTGTGATTGAGGTTTTGATCTCGCGAATGCGTGCTTAGGAAGTCATAGTGTTATACGACTGAGGCCTAAAATAAGAGAAGTGAAATTCCCTGAGTAGCTGTATTAACCCTCAAATAGAGTTTAAACCAATAAAGATTTGCAATTCAAAGAAAAACTCGTCTAGAGAATATCATCGCATTTTGCAAGAGATTTACAAATTGTGAATTAACTTTTTATCGTTTTACGACTTACGTACATAAATTTGAATAATAAATAAAACATAACCGCTGCGAAAGGATAACACTCGGGTGAGCTACAATTTGGAAACTGTGGTTTCCTTCCCTTCAACATGGGCTCGTCCACAACCGAATCCTGACACAGCTGGGACTATCTATGCAAATACTCCAAACCTTGCGATGTAATATTCACACCCGGCCAACACCTAGTTTACATGCTAAGACCGCTTTTCATTGTCATGATACTTTTCTTACTATTATTTGCCTTCCAAGAATTTGATTAAAAGACTAAATTATCTTCACTCAACACTCTTCTCCAAATCAAGTAGCTTATTTAAAAATAATGTACATATATACGACAGGAAAGGATACTACCGGTTGTGAGATGGTTCGCTATTTAATGGAGAGAGACAGAGGGAGGGAAGGAGGGAGTGAGTTTTTATAGCAATATAGTCAAGGATTTCGATCGCCTGTGATGATAATTTTACAGAGTAGTAAGGCAAACATGTGTACATACGTGGCTAACATGGGAAAACAGTTTTTCCATGCGCATTTCTCTTCAAATTATTTTAGAGGAAATTGTTTTAAATAAATTTAGCGTAGCATACAATTCTGTGTTAAAGAAAATAAACAAGATTAATTTCTCATGCTTTATAACTGCAGAAATTAAATTTGAAAATATACAAAATCGAAAATTATTAAAATGTGGTTCTATATAATTCAGACCACGAGAAATCGAATGGCGCAAGACGCATCTTCGTATCTTTTTTAGTTTTTGAGTTACAGCGATTTTTTACTTTTTTTAAGCTCAACTTTGAAAGTTCATAACTCAAAAACTAAAAGAGATATTGAAATGCGGTTTAAACGAGTGTATTTCTCGTGCGCTACTTAACTTGTACAGGTATTTTGAAAATTTTGAAAATTTTTCAAATTAAAAAAATTGTTTTCCTCAATATTTCAAAAACTTAAAAAGATAATGAAAATCACAAAACACCAGTGAATTTCAGGCGTGAAAATACATAAGTATGCAAATTTTCATAATAAAATTCGCACGGATAAATTTTTTATTACAAAAAAAACAAAAATCGTAAAAATCTTAAGGTTAACACCCCTTAAGAAATCTTCAAAAAACGGCCATTTTCGATTTTTCATATCTGCATGATTATGTCAAAATTCTGGTCATTTTTGGCCATGGCAGTTCTGCAATGGCAGATACTAATAAACTACTAATTTTAAGCCGTTAAGTACAGTAACCAGTTGTCAAATCACAGCTACCAAAAAAGAAAATTTTATTTAGTTTAAATAGGAATTTTATTTCAATAACTATTCAAAATTACCCCCATTTACCTGTAAACAATAGCCTAAACGATTATAAAATGAATTTATAGCATTATTTATTTGCTCTGGAGGTAAAGCACCATATGTTAGCTATTACTAATATTAAATATTTACATTAGAATTATTCTGGTGAGAAATTTACAAATAGAATAGTGAATTATAGTTTTTGGTATATTTAGTATTCATGGAAAATATGTTGTAAACACAAAGATCTCATTAATTTGCAGCAAAATTCTATAACCTATTTGTCGAGAGCAGTAACGGTACCACTGATGTGAAAGAATCAATAAATTAATCTACAAACAAATCCAAAATGCAGATAAGAGAGTTGAGTATGTAAATCGCGACATGAATATTCAAAAGTTCGAGCTGTCCCGAACGGACACGGCTTTCAGAATTAGGAATCAAAATGAACGACGGTTTTTGCAAAATAATGTTCCGCTTGATAAGATGAACTCTCACATCTGACAAATCAATTCAAATACTTCATTATGTATATTTGAAATATAAAGCATTCAATGCCAACAAAATCAAATAAAAGAACATAATGACATTTTGACAAAGGGACTAAATTTGTTTCCTGAAATCAACAAATTGCTCAGAAAAACGACAAGGAAAAAGCAACCTTGCTAAACCGAAAATAAATATCAATTTATGTAATAAAGCTATATAATTCATGGCACTATTCTGATAAAGAATTGCTCCATGAGAGTTACTATGTCATGTGAAGGGTGAAGGGTGAAGGGTGCGAGGGTGCGACCTAATTTTTTGTAATTTATTTCCTCCCTGAGAGAAATTCTGGATGGATGTAATTTTCTGCGAGAATTGAACCCGTGACAAATGAGAAGGTAAAAAATAAAAGTGAATCATCACATCGTGCGATTCTTTGCATTTAAAGTCAATTCATTAAAAAGGAAGTTCAGTCTCTTTCTTCGATGTACGGCTGTGAATTTCAATGAATCTACTGAGAAATTGCTGAATTTATAATCACAACATTTTCTGGGATTGTTTAGCTTTTATCTTGTAATTAGATAACAATAATTAAGTAATTTACATTTTAAAAGGTTTGTATGACTATACATCAAAAGAATTAAGATTAATAATTTGTTCTTAATTTCAACAATGCGTATCTTTTTGTTTACATTTTATAAATATGAGTTAATTTTTGTAATTTTACGGTATTTATGTGTGAACAAAAAACATTAGTTTTTGCTTCGCAACGTATAATAGGGGAATAATTATTTATAACCAAAATATATGAGGTAAATAGTTCAGTGTTCTGTGGAATTAAGAATCCAAATTCCATTCTCACAGTTGAGAACATACTGTTTTTCATTATATTAGCTAGTAATTGCATTTCAATCGCAGACATCTGTTACACCAAAGTGTCACATTCAGTATTGAATATAATAGCATGATGATATATTTTATAAAATGTATTTTATATTTAGATAGCATATACCAAATAAAGGATTGAAATGAACCAGATACGGATAAATGTAATAAAAATAGCGGCATTTTGAGTCCAAAATCTGTATTAATGTCCATTACATCTTTGGGGGCCGTGATTTGACTTTACGCGCATAAATATGTCACTTATCGAGATCTGCTATGGTAGAGTGCCACACCCAGAATGGCTAAAAGGCGTGATGATATATTTATTTATTTTTTTACAGGAATTAAATTATTTTAAAACAAATTTGTCTGTCAATGTAATTATATGTATAGTATAGTGATAAGCTATGTAGAAATATTGTGGAAGTTATGTGTTGTCATTGCAGATTGTTTTTTACTCGAAATAATATTCGGAACGATTGTTTAGAATCATCGGCATTACACAGTAAAAACAATTTATATTCACGACTTTTCTTTTAGACAACTCATTGCCAATTCTAATTTCGCGCAAATGACGAAGTTGTCGGCGCAAGGTAACACTAGCACTGGCGGCACCGTCTGTGTCTGTTCTCCAGATCCAGCAGCGAAGTAGGGGGAACGGAAACAGGAAGAAAGTTGGTCGGTGTCTAACAAACTCCCGCGGAGTATTTCGTATCAGATAATAAATTCGCGTATTTCCATTTTTCTTTCATACTCTGGATCTTCCATTTACCTCTCGGTTCGCGCATCACTTGGGGGAAGGGGAAGAATGATAAAGTCTGGCCCACGCGGTTGACAAATGACCGTACTTTTGCTTCCAGATCATGCCTGGCCTACTGGATCTCAGTTCCAATATAATTCATTAAAATAGGTTCATTTCTGATTTGCATGGGGTGATCGTGAACTGAATTTTTAATACCTCGTGCGTTATTGGAACTTGAAAAGAAATAAATTATTTCAAAGTAAGTCATACGAATGTGACGGCACTAACGGAATACGAAATGATTCTAAGGAATATTTTAAGGAAATATTGGAGTCTTATTTCTGAGCGGAAACTTGATTTGACAGTATGATTGAGAACTAATAGTGAAGCTATCAGTTTCAACTTTTCCCTGTGACATATTCTAGTTTCTTCGGAAGATCAAGTGCTTTTTGATACCGCGTCATTTGCTTCCGATTTCATGCTTTACTACCATCTCAAAATTGCATTTATAATTTAATTGAAAAAGTATTTAAGGGTGCAAATAACATGTACTTACTGCAACCAAATTTACAATGCGTATGAAGTGACAGAAAAAAAAATGTGTAGTTCGGTATTTGTTTCGATCAGTTTTTAAATCTCAAAGACCAATAATAATTTACGACGAGTTAGGTGTTATTTAAGAGGAAAGAGAATACAATTAGATATTAGTAAAGTTCATTGTATTCACATTTTATCAAAATAAACTCATTCAAATGAGATAAAACATAAATTAATCTTAAATAAATATAAATATATCATCATGACTTTTACCCATTACTTGATGTGGCACTCTGCCTAAGCAGATCTAGGTAAGTGATATATTTTTTTCGCGTGAAGTGCGGTTTCAAGTCGTCATATCACGGCCCCCAAAGATATTAGTGGAGGGGAAGCCACAGGGATAGATTTAAATTGGTGAAAATTGTTTGTCGACTGTGGGGATCGAACCAGGGTTCTCAAGATCCACAGGCCGACTCAATACCACTGAGCCACCTACTCCATAATTTTAATTATTTAATTTATGCTGCTATTAAATTTGTTTGAAAACAAATTTACCTAATTAATCTACTTTCTCTTTTTACTTTCAGTAAGTAAGAATTCCTAATACAGCCAAGATGAAAAGTTTAAGCATTTGATATATTCCTCTGCTATTTTAGAAAATAAAATTATATACGTGTACCCTCTAGTTTTAAAAATAACGGCTTCGTGATTTGTTAAGTTAAAATATTAAAGTATTTAAAATATAATACTTATAAAATTTAATTCTAAAAATGATGCATGAATTTAATGAGTACAATTTCTCAATAATTGATTATTTTTTGTGTACGTTGTGCTAATTTCTATCACATCCGCTTGTTTTTTTTACCATTATAGATCTTACTAAATTAAAATAAAAGTTAGTTAGCGACGGTTGAAGTTAGCTATCGCATGAAATGATATCAGATTGGCATATGCGATTATAAAAATATGAAACTATGAGGTATCTCTACTAAATATTCATGCCATTTTTGGCCGAAACTAAAACACTGATGAGTCAGATTAGCTATCAAAGACATTCAAATCAATTCGCACTTAATTTTTTCATTCAAACTGTCATAAAAACTTATCGATATTAAAAATCGAATTAATTAAAAGAGCAAACAAATAATAACGATGTCAGATCAGAATTCCACATATCAATGTCAACATCCGATTAAAATTGTGAAAACCAATTCTGGTGACGTCAGGTGATGTGGGATTAAATATATTAGACAGCGGTATTATCAAAGGATTAATAAGCTGGAATTACAATTTAACAAGCCTGCAATCTCAGAGAGATGGTTCCTGTAACCCAGGGAAAATGTACAAAAAATATGTAAGTGGATTATCGTTCTACCTTAAACAGGCAGAGAAAAAAGTTTATATGGAATCAGTTAACGTTACTGAAGGTTTTTTAATCGAGGTGACATCTGGAATACGCTGGGAATTACAGTCAAATAAGAGGATTTATATTTCAAAACATCTTTACAGAAACATACACAAGAAGTTGCTATATTGTATTAAGATTAATATTAGAAGCTTTTTTAGGAGATGAAAAACAACAAAGTCTAAGATCAATATTTTTATTTTCTCTCTTACACAGATGTACCTATTATTATTATCAAGCTGGCGATACATCAGTATGATAAATCATATTCCATAGGACAAATTGTACAACTGTCACAACATTGATTCAACTATATCGCAGTGAAATCAGTAGCATATGTGAGCATATAATTTTGGTGCTTCTTCTTCTTCTGATGGCACTACAGCCCAAATCGGGCCTGGGCCTACCGGACACACCGAGCCGCAGTTTTTACACTGCCGTACTGCCGGTTTTCGTAGTCAAATGCTACATTATTTAAGGCGTATAAGTGACTAGCTTATAGTGCCCGAGTGTGATAAATACATGTAACTGTATTTTATATTTTACGACAAATCACACATTGTCGACAGGCGGATTCGAACTGACGAACCTTGGTTCGGATGATTTTGGTGCTATGACATGCAATATTTAACATCAAATAAAAGTTTACAAAAATGACAAATTTTGTTATAAAAGATTAACATGGAAAATGAAGTTTCCTCTGACATTTCTTTAAATAAAAATCGTGTTAGCAAATAAAGACTGAAAAACTGAAGTAATTATGTAAAATTATTGTTCTAGCTCATTATTTGAATTTTTCTGTTCTGAAAATATGAAATCTAACATAAGTAAAATAACATTGAATCGAGACAATGTGAAATGAATATTTTTTTAATAAGTAACACTTGATATTTAAGGGACGGCGGTGTAACTAGTTAATGTAATTATACAGGGTGGTGACTCGCTTAGCCGGTCATAGGACTTTAACATGGGAAATCAGTTTTTTGCTATTTCCTGGTTCCCTAATTATTTTAAGCAAAAACGTGTCAAATAAAATTCTGCATCTAAATCAGTAAATTGAATTACTTTTACATGCTTTGTAACGACAGAAATTAAATATGAAAATGTCGAAAAATACGTTGAAAATATTGATAGCCATGGAATTGAACAAAAAAAATAAATAAGTGCTTGACGTTTTATCTGTCAAAACATCAACGTTTGACATTGTGACAGGTAAACCTACCAATGAAACCCTGGTTCGATTTCCACAGCCGACAAACTATTTTCATCAAATTAAATCTACTCCTGTGGCTCCCTCTACACTAACATATTTGGCGGACGTGATTTGACGGCTGGCAACCGCACTTCACGCGAAGAAATATATCACTTACCGAGATCTGCTTAGGCAGAGTGCCACATCCAATATTTGGTAAAAGGCGTGATGATATATTTGTTTGTATTTATTAATATCATTTTCATTATTATTGTTATTAATTTATTATTTTGAATAAAATATGACAATATTCGTTCAAGTATAATTTATTACTATTTTCGGTTAAGCAATTTAATTAATTTATTTAATGAACTTGTCAAATTAAAGCATTACAAAAATTATTTTTCGTTTGCTTGCATAAAAAGCAATTGTGCAATAAGAAGACAGATTCATTAGATGCAGTTTTTAATACACTTTTGATCTAATTTAAACTAGCGAAGCAACAATCACCATATTAAAAAAATACCATTGTATTTCGTATGTTACATACATATTTAAATTCTACATTCGGTATATGTATATGTGAATTGAATCAAACAAGTGAAAATATCAATATTTTTTTGACAAATAAGCCAGTATAAATTTATTTAACACTGAGTAATCTAAGAAGCCGCCAACATCCACTTCATATGTTGTATGCTAATCAACGACACTTTCATATATAGTTAGAATTGTTGTGAGATGTCCAGTGTCACTGCTACGTTTATGGGAAGATTTTTACAATTCCTGTTTTGGTTTGAAACACTGCTAGCTCACTTGCTACACACTTGGTTATGTTTTCCGTTCAGCGCTTAATGGCTTAAACATGTTCACGTGATTCGACATCGGTTTTAGAAAACAAAACGTATAGAGGTATTTATTTTCCTTTAGTATAATACTACTAGTCAAACAATAATTTTCTAAAGATACAAGAACAAATATGAGTGAAAATGCCGGTGAAAACTTTTAATGAATTTGGCAGCGAATTGTAAATGTTTCAAAGCTAAATGAATACCTACTACAAATATATCACACGTTATTGTTAGGGTTGTTACTAAGTATTTCAGCAAAATTTTGTTCTTGTTCTTTTGTTAAATTAATATTATTATTATTAATAATAAAACAAATATAAATTATTATACGAGTGTTCAGTAACATTAGGTATTTCATGCTACAAATTTTGGTCTCAATGTTTTCAATGTACTTATATATACAGTATAATTAATTTTGGTAAAGGGAAAGACAGTATTGTATATACGTAAAATCTGTTGGTATTAATATTATCAAAAAAGGAAAATAATGAATTCGAAATTATAATTCAGCAGAAGTAGATTTATGAAATAATTATATTTTATATAAAGAGAACAGTCGTTATACTAATATTGTGATGGTTGTTAGTACGGAGTGAATTCGCAGTTTATTAAATCTTTCTGCTCATATTTATAAAATATAGAATGATTTCTTTAAAATATCCAGTGTTTTTTTGAGTGAACTTATAAACATAAAATGATTAAGAATAAGGGATTAATTTATCAGTAATAACAAAACATATATTCAACCGGTGGTTCTCAAACGGTAGAACAATTATATTGTTTAAATAGTAACCTATTTAATTTAGAGGTCCATTTAGAATTTTCTTTTTACAACGCAAAAATAATATTTCCGAAATTTGCAAAAAATAATTGTACATTACTTGAAACAAATATTTTTTGTGCCACTATTCTAAGAGGTTATAGTAATGAATAAAAGTTAGTAAACATTAAACATTGAGAGAACTGTTACACAACTTTAATGAAATTAAATAAATTTTTATTTATTACTGTAACCAATCAATCTAGTGGCATGGAAAATGTTTGCTTCAAGTAATGTGCAATTATTTTTGCAAATCGATTTGAATTGAATTGTATTTAGTTCATCAAATAATATGTACCTTTATTTTTTTGCAATAATTTTGAAACACCCAGGCCAAGTGCAAAATTCAGTATTATATCTTGAAAATATGGGGTAGATGGCTCAGTGGTATCGAGTCGGCCTGTGGATCTTGAGAACCTTGGTTCGATCCCCACAGTCGACAAACAATTTTCACCAATTTAAAAATTTACCCCTGTGGCTCCCTCTCCACTAATATCTTTGAGGGCCGTGATTTGACGGCTGGTAACCGCATTTCACTCGACAAAAATATATCACTTACCGAGATCTGCTTAGGCAGAGTGCCACACCCAGTAATGGGTAAAAGGCGTGATGATATATTTATTTATTTATTTATCTTGAAAATTTTGCCAAAAATAATTATTCAGATTTAGATCAGATAAATGCCTATTGTTAGTGTTATAATTATAAATAAATTTAATAATATATTAGAAATAATTCTGAAACCTGAGGCACTAAAAATATTTAGTTTATGTAAGATGCAAATATTTTTGAGAATATTGAAAAAATTCTTTCTGTTTCATAATCTGTAGGTTGAGTATCTAGGGACTATATTTAGGATTTTTATATATTTATAAGGTTTTTATTATTGCCGCCGCATCGATTATTTAAACTCGTCTCTGATAATCGACAAACTAACAAACAATATAAAATTTTAATTAATTCCCTAATCCAACATTTTGAATGACATTTAATGTTCCCAATAGCACTGTATGAAATTGAATAGTAAATAAAGTAAAATATTGAGGTTAAATTTCTATAAAACACGTGAATAAACATTAATCAAACAGTTTCAGTACCCATTTAGTGTCTTCAATATGGAATTTTATTGTAATAATAGCTACAATATTTCAATGAAATAAAGTAAAGTATGAGCGTAAATTTCTGGAAAACAGGTAAACAAATATAAAACAAACAATTTTAATCGTCAGTTACGCCGTCAGCAGAACCGTAAGAAATGTAACAGCAATTTTAATCTCCGTTATTGAGTTCATTAACGAGGGCGCGTACGGCAGCGCTTCGGCAGCGCATTCTGGCGTTAACTATGTGTACTAACAGCCAGTCCTGCTGAAGTGCGTGGGGTAAGCCTGCAGAAATTAATGTACTAATGTCGGCAAATTTACTTGTGGGGATCTGCGGTGTAATAGGGGAACCTTTCAACCAATTTAATTGTTTATTGAGGTAAGTGTTGGGCCGACTCGCAAAACTTCAATATTAGCTTTGACACTACATGGAACTAATTAAAAAGATAGCCCTGATTTTCAGCTCCCATTTTATAATAAAGGTCACATTCAAAAACAAGTGAAAATTAAACATTCTATATTTAGTACACAAAGTTGAGTGTTTGTTTTTATAATTAAATGTCACTGTGATAAAATGGTAATGAAATTATCAGATTAAAATATGATACTTAGAATCGGTATTTCAATCTTTTAATAGTTTCTAATAAATTTATTTGTCAAACAAACAAATAATAATAATAATAATAATTTATTTTGATAAAGAAAGAAATCTATACAAAATGGATTGACAAAATAATGATACGTAGTGTTTCGTATTAGTGACATAGTATGTTAAATATTATTCATTTAAAATGAAGGCTCAAACAAACAAAAAATGTCTGATCAAAATCATGTTATTTGTGTATTAAGAGCGTCAAATGATTCTTTGTTACTCGAACACCTTCGGCTCGCGCTGCAATAGTGTAAGAGAAACAAAGACACTTTACGCTCGTGAAACACACATAATTTTTTCTACGATTGCATCTTAAAATTATAAAGAAACGTATGCGTACTGAAAATAAATTCGTTCTGTCAACTGTCAATATGACAAGTTTCTGTTTTGTTTGTATCCCTAGTAACTATTGAAATAAGCGCGCGTTTATAATCTTTTTCGCGCGTTGCCATTGGAGACGCGCAAAAAAGATATTTTTCGATTGTTCCACAAGAAACGTCAACTTTACGATGACAAATTAGAGCGTAATTATCAACTTTTCATAGCAATCGTAGAAAAATTATATTAACTGTAATTTTTTGATTAGACGAATAAATTTATCATGAACTTTGTTAGAGGAGGTTAAAACCTTCTTTTCGTTACATACTTGCTTATAATGTATGCAAACATATGTTGTCAACTTTTAATGCAAGATATAGGGTGTTAAATTGAACTGCTTGGTTCATAATCAAATCTAAAATATTATCTTATCTATCAGAAATGAATCCGCTAAAATATTTCATTAGTTTTTTTTTTATTTGCTTAAGACCGGTCGTACAGTAGTATGATTAGCGTTATAGCATATATACAAATCTGAAGAAGTGGGCGTGCGTGAAAAATGTATAGAAGCGAATGAACCTTTGAATAAAAAGACCCAGAAAGAAGCATATTGTATCTAAAAGCATTGAAACCAATGCGGCAGAATTCAGCTATATTGAGACACCAAAATTGCGCGTCCAGATTGTTTGCAATCAAATTTGATGTCTACTGTTGAACAGTGTAACTCGTGTCTGCTTATGTTGGGGTTTAATTTCTGCTTCAGTTATTGAACAATATACCTTTATAACGTGGTAGTTGCGTGAAAGTTGTGCTTTGTTTGTTTAGAGTTATTAGTTACAAGTTAATAATATGGTTAGTTGTGCAGCACCTGGTCTGTCGCAGACCAGAAATTCAAGCTTCACTAAAATATTTACGTTACGCCACTGGTAAGCAATGATTAGAGGCCGCCATTTTGAGACACATCTTTGGTGTTTTTATTCAAAGGAATGAATAGATGTAAATGAATGACGAAATATTTTGAGTGTGAGGAATAAAGAGAAGAACGTGAATGTGGTGTCAGGTTGAGAATGTTGGACGACGACTGATTCTTTGATAAATCTGATGAGTGAATGATTCAGAGATTCGTGCTATTATTTACTGTGATATAGTATAATGTTAAGTATGTATGACTATAAAATTCTATATAGGTATATATTTTTGTGCGATCTCATATTGCTTGGTATAGCACTTTGAACAAACGTCGATAAGTTATATAATGTCGTGAGTGAAGGGCAATTACTAATCAAATTTCGGTCCCAAAGATGCACAAAATAATATCTATGTTACTCACCGAAGATGACACCATGGACTACCTTCAATGTACAGAAGCAGAAACACTACGAGACACTAGGCACTGTATTTAATGGTGAAATTTATACTGTCTCTGCAACACAAAACGTCAAAACATTTACTGTCAAAGTACGGTAATTTATGTTCATCTATACATAATTTACACACGCCAAACTATTTATTAATATCTTATGTCGCGATTTCACATATGTACGAGCTCGAAACGCGAGTATTTACACCATAAACAAACAAACAAATCACAGAATAACTGGACACCAACAGACAATGCCAATGCCAACACTAAACTAAGATGGCTAACTATTCGTAACCAGTTTGAACAATGATTTACGTAATTAAATTTATTATAAAGGAATGCAGTATTCAAATATTTTACATTAAGAATAGAGTTTTAAATATTACCAACTTACAATATATAAAATTTTGAATTAAATTGAACGAATAAATCTTTTTTAAGTATTTTTTTTTTAATTTAATGTATTTTATTATTATTTCTGAAAACCTTATGTTACGAATTTGTGTTTATGTATTGTAATTTTAAAAGAGCATTAATTTTGAAAATTCAGGTAACCTGAACATAATTACGGCAATCTCAAGACTATCATTTTTCATGCAATGACATTTAATAACAGAAATAAATAGGCTACGGTAAATAATAAATTTAAAAAATAAATATCATACCTTATATCTATTACTGGGTGTGGCACTCTGTTGTAGCATATCTCGGTAAGTGATATATTTATTTGTGTGAAGTGCTGTTACCAGCCCTCAAATGACGGTCTCCAAAGATGTTAAATACCCCACAGGGGTCATTCTATTGTGGTGAAAAGTTTGTCAGCTGTTGGAATAGAATCCGGGTTCTTAAATCCACAGGCCGGCACGATACCAGTAACCCACCTACCAACAATAATAATAAAATTGCATTTATCAGTAAACTTAACAAAATACTTTTTATTCTTTTATTTATTTATTCATTCGAACATTATCAATCGCTCAATAATACAATATGTGCGTATAAGTAGTACGACTTTACGTATTTCATTTCACATGTAACATAGGATACAGGACATTTCTCAGGAGAAATCATTTAATAGCATATTTTTGGTTGTCTATAAATCGGGTTAACGTGGTTGAAATCAAGTCGCTGTTTACATCATTAATTAAAATATAATATTTAAAAACTTACTTTCAATCTTTTGAATTGTAACTCAAATATAAAAATAAAAAATTATCTTTAAACAAAAGAATAATAACATGTTTTTTTACTAAAAATTATAAACGATTATCATATTTATTGCAATTTTTATAGGAAAATAGAGCACAATTGTACTGAAATCCGCCCATGTACACTCAGATATAGAAGTAAGGAGTAAAATAGTGTTCATTTATGTATGCTGTGCAATATTGGCAAATACAAAATAAAATATTTTAAAAATATTTCGAGATATGAGGGTTATAGTTTTAGTCTAGTTCTTTAAATTTGCAAAACCTTAGATATCTCATATGATCATATATTCACCATAAATTAAAGGACTTATTTAAACTACCTAAATTCTACACAATGGACACAACAGCTATTATTATAACTGTCTCTTGTCATTTTAATTCTAAATATTAGAAAAACTAAATAAAAGTAAAAGTTTTTGTTGGAATATAATAATCAATTTCTGTTAGTGGAAAAGAATTTATAATTTAAACATATACGAGTAGCAATTACGCTACAATCCATCAGAATCTAGGTGCTAGGTTAACAATCCTGTCAAATTGAAGATAAAAGTATATAATTATTGTGAATAATTAAACGAAATGACTTGTCCGATCGGTAGCAATTCAACATTTATATGAGAATATCTAGTAGAAAAGAACAAAAGTTAAAGATTATAAGTTGCCGATGGCAATTACACAAAGTTTCAGTGTAGTTCAGTGCAAAAAAATATGATAATCGATGCACTTTTACCTCGAGGCAAATTCTTCCAGTTGCTGATTTCAGCATGGCCAATTACACCATCAAATTTGACACGAACTTCTTGCACGACGCATCACAACAGTTTTACCAAAAAGGTTAAAACACCTTAAACGTTTCATGGTATTGCAATTAAAAAGAATTCTTTTAGGGCAGTTACCGGAATTTTATATACATATGTACATGGAAATTAATTCTTACTTGCTCACAAAGAATATAAAGAAGTTAAGAACTAGCAGGAAGAATTAAATTTTATCTGGTAAATATTCTCCTTAAATTATTATGGAAACGACAAGTTTTCCAGTACATGAAATAGTCATGATATTGAGCCTGCCTATGATACAAAACAAAATACAGACACAAATTGGAATAAGATTTAAATCACATGGCGAGTCAGTTTAAAATCCGGACAGTATCCTAATTTTTCTCTTAATAATTTAACTTGATTTTATTAACTGTTAAGTATTTACTTAAATAAATAAATATATCATCACAACTTTCACCCATTACTGGATGTGGCCCTCTGCCGAAGCAGATTTCGTTAAGTGATATATTTCTTCGCATGAAGTGCCGTCAAATTACGGCCCCCAAAGATGTTAGTGGTGAGGGAGCCACAGGGGTAGATTTAATTTGGTGAAAATTGTTTGTCGGCTGTGAGGATCCAACCAGGGTTCTCAAGATCCACAGGTCGACTCGATACCACTGAGCCACCTACTCCATTTGAAGTTTTTACTTAAATAAATAAATAAATAAATATATCATCACGCTTTTTACCCATTACTGGGTGTGGCACTCTGCCTAAGCAGATCTCGGTAAGTGATATATTTCTTCGCGTGAAGTGCGGTTACCAGCTGTTAAACCATGTCCCACAAAGATGTTAGTGGTGAGGGAGCCACAGGGGTAGATTTAATTTGGTAAAAATTGTTTGTCAGCTGTGGGGATCGAACCAGGGTTCTCAAGATCCACAGGCCGACTCGATACCACTGAGCCACCTACTCCATTTCAAGTATTTATTTGAATATACTAATTAAAAATCAATTGGTACAAATTCTTCTTAAATATCGGTGTCACTGCAGATGACTCTCTTGTCAAGTCTTTCAATATATGACAGTGTCATGGGATCGAGGCTGCCTATGACACATAACAAACGAAAAATTGGAATAATATCAGATTTGAATTATATGGTGCCCATAGCATAGTTAGCTTAAAGTATGTGAGTACATAGGCCACAGGATCAAATCCTGGCGGCATTTCAATTTTCCCCTTAATAATTCAATTTGATTAATTAATTAATTTATATTTTATTTGTTTTTCTGATCAGTAGTACCAAGGGCGAAGATCTATAAAGGGGTGCTGTTTCACTTAATCCGATTAAAAAAAATCAGAAATATTCATACATTAGGCAGGATTCGAACTTAAAATATACAGTGAAGCTGCTAAGTCAGTGATAATTACATTGCCGTGTACGGATAAAAATGCATTTGTAATACTAGTAAAATGTGAAAATGTATTAGCATGTAGCAGTACAAAAGCCGATTAGCGCAAAATGATTACACTAAACACATTAAGGAAGTTAAATCTCTGAAAGCCGGTTGCAAGTTTTGAGTTTTTCTTCAGAAGCGTGTAGAGTATTTTTCATGGTTGTTGGCCACACTGCGTGGCTTGGTGAGCAAGTGCGGCGCAAGAAACACGGAATACTTCAAGTGCCTGTCATTGTTGGACGCCGAGTACACTACGGAACGTGTGGGGTCCGATGTTGCAGTGCGACGACGGTTAGTTAGTAGTCAGGTCGCCTCTAATTTATTCTCGTTAATTATCACCGATTACCTCTGCAGCGGTTGAATTATTAGCGATGTTCGCTATGCGGAAATATGGTAATTTGTCATCCTGCTACAGAACGATGTTTACGGGATATTTGTGTAAACTATATCTTGTTGTTTAATGTATATGGTTTCAGTTTTGTTTGCTTTTTCATTGTTGCTATAGGAAAAATTCAGTTTGTTTTAAACAAGTATAGTCTACTATATGGTATGTAATTTTAAAAAAATTATGCACTGACTGTAAAGTTCATTTTTGTAGCTTTGAAAATGTCCCAATACCGGGACCGAAACATCAGCATTTTTAAATAAATAAATATATGTTAAACAAAGTCTTATTATCTATCCAACACCAAAACTTAATAATTTTTCGGCTTATCTAAATTTCCAATTGATAAACAATATACAGCATTTGTATATAAAATTAATTTTTTTTCGAACTTTCATCATACCTAAAGCACACGACTGATTTTTCATAAAGTTTTTGTCTTAGTTATCAAGAGAAGGTCGCGTAACATGGAAGATTGACGGATTTGATTTAATCACTTTTTCTTGTTCGAAAAGAATTTTCATTTGTCAGGAAATTTGGACAGAACCGATCTACAGATAAAAATGATTTTATACCTTGGCAAAGCGATATGTAGTCTAGCGAAGTGTATACCTTAAGATTTTATAAGACTCTGGGCACTAAAATGTTTTTGGGAGGGGCAGGAGGGGCTTAGGTATAATATAGAAATTTGTGATACTGAAAAAAAACATTTATCAAGTAGAATAATTACTCAAGTTTGTTGCCCAGAGTCTATCAACTAATTTTAAAGCACTTCACGACCCTAAATAAATATCACTTATACCCAAATCTACTACAATTGGTAATGGGTAAAAGGAATGATGGTATATTTAATTAATTATATTTAATCAAGTGTAAAATAAATGCATATAACTTCAAACAAACAAAAAATATAGCATCAAAATTATAGTTCAAATTATGAAAATTATATTAACTGCTACTTTTTATAAGCTATTTTTAGTTTATTAGGAACTTTGTTTGGAGATCAAAATAGCAGCCCTTAACATGTATTTCACTACTGCGCTAATAGTTATCCTTGACTGATTTGTAGTCCTAAAACGTTTGAAATGAATAAAAACTACAAATTCAAAATTTATTTCGAACAATGGTCGTTCATTACCATCACATTTAACTCGATTACAAAAATTGCTAATCGAACATAAGTTAAACACACATTTTTATTATTTATGACGTCATTTCCAACGAGCGTTCGCCCCCACATCACACAATGTACGCATTTACAAATCGCACGAATACAACAGCAAAACGTTGCACCGCAATGAGCATGCAGAACGCACCGAACATCAAAAACGAATAAAATATGTACCCAAACGTTTTTGCACAACAATGCCGCAAATTGTGTGGGCGTAGATTTAAAAAATAAAGGAAAAAAAAACGTTTCCAGAATGCACAACAAAGCAAATTACTGTTTCGTGCCGTAAGACGAACGAAGGGGACACGTCGTTTGTGGATCTTTCCTGAATGTCTTCTTCAAAGACGCCATTTTCATCATTTCCACGCACATGTAACTGATATTTAAGGAGATTAAAATTGCCTTGATATATTTTTTGGATGTATAAAATCAAGTGTTATTAAATGGATTTATATAATATGGAAAATAATTTTTAATCTAGTTCACCAAAAGTCATAATGTACTCTTAAGAATATCTAGAAATAATAACGAACATATTTCATAAAAATCATAAATGTATTAGAAATTTTGTTAGTAAGGTGAAATTTTTCTGACTGGCATTTGTTTGACAGGATATGGCATACTAGGATTCCTGATTCCAACTTGATATAAGAAATTTATTTTTTGGTTTGAAGCGTGTATTAGTAAACAAATATAAATTATGATATTTCTACGAGCTCGGATTTCAAACTGACATCTGCGATTGTAAAGATACTCATAATATTCTTAAGTATGTTAATAGTTATTATCTGGCGTATAAATTGTATTTGGTAAGTTTGAAGTTTACAAAACATTTGACTTATACTTACAAATACTGTCCTAATTTTGTCGGTGTGAAGTTAGCATTATTTGACATGTAAGAAACCGAGACTATTAATTGTAATTATTAATTGGATAGCTATGAACACAGATTTAGATACTACTCCTCATGTTCATAAATTCACGCACCTACATTGACAAAAATAATTATTGGAATAAGTTCTAAGAACAGTAAAACATATTTATCCATTGAAAACTCATTATCTTACAGATGTGGCGTAAGGTAATACTTTTCTAAATGTAAAAAACACAAAACTTCCCCATCATGATCTCAAAGCTTGTCATCATCGTTTTTTAATACTAATATTATTGGAAACTATAAAATATTAATTTGATTTCATGCACCTAACATCGTTAAAATACAGCAGTATATCAATAGAGGGTGTAAAAAACATAGAGACTGTTCTTGAACTTAAGCTTTATTACTTGAAGTTCTTACGTTTCGTTTTAAACAAGTTTATTAAAATAACTATAACGTTAGTTAAGACGTTTATTTTGCATGTATAAAGAAACAAGTTCTTTAATTCACTGAAATATAATTAAACTCAACCAATTTAGTGTTTTTATGTTTGTAAACGTTGGCAACATGTTTTAATTGGTTTGTTATACCTAGTGCGATAGAAATGATTTTGTTCTGAACCAATATTTTTTGCCGTCTGTACGTTCTGGGTAATGAGACATTATTTTTATATTTAAATATTTTATGATCGAATAAATGCATGCGTGTTAAAGACTTGCATACAAGCATGCAAGTAGCGAAATATGTAAAAAGTTTTGAGAGTTATCCACTTGACATTTTCGCAGAAACAATTATTCTCATTTATGTTACATGTGAGAAAACTAATTTTCGATAAAACGACAGTATAAGATCTGAATGGTTTTTGTGTTTTGAATAAATGAACATGGTGGTGGTTTTACAGCGGCACTTATACATTTTTTTACAGAAATTATATAATGTCGGATTCGTTATACTCTGTTTTAGTGGAATTTATTTTTAGACAGGTTCTCTTTTACGCTATTAGTAAATCAAAGTTAAACCTATTACTCCACTAACTCAAGCCGTTATATTCAGTTTTACAAAAAATTAATTTTAGGTGAATGATTCAAATATTGTTTTGAAACCTCTGAATTCATAATGTGAAATAATACCTCTATTCTTGAGCTAAAGGTTAGACTATATTTAAGCCAACTTATCTACCAGCGGGAAATATTATGAAGAAATGCCGTAGTGTAACTATGCATTTTGTGGGCCTCTTTTATTAAAAAAAATTAATTCTGAGTTATGGAAGTCGTGAATATAGATGGCAAAGTTTAATAATTATTTATTTAAGTTTAAATAAAAATTAGAAAATTAAGATTTTCACCCTAATAGTAAACATATATATATATACATATACAGGATGATAAAAAAGTTCCGGGACGATGAAATGTCTCGAGAAATACACATCGAATCAATAAACAAAAAAACACGTGTTTCATATTTTGCAAAAACCTTTCTAAGCACACCAAACACAAACCCCAACTGCCACCCCCAGGGGGTGGGGCGGGGGCATCTTTGTAACCTTAAATGGGAACCCCCATTTTTTATTGCAGATTCGTATTCTGCGAAAAAGAAAGTTAATTTTATCTGAAACTTTTTTTCCAATTCGGAATAGATGGCGCTCTAAGTTTTAACATGATTCTGAAAGAAAAGTGAAAAACGATCTAATATCACAAGAAATAAACATTGAATCAAATAAAAAAATCAACAAGTAAGACTAAATGCTTGAAATAAATTTGCAAAACGATTTTATAAAATAAACGTTATTTTATTCCTTTATTGTTTTTTGGGGTGACTTTTTTTCGGTGAGTCCCCTTGCGATTAGAGCGCCATCTATTCCGAATTGGAAAAAAAGTTTCAGATAAAATTAACTTTTTTTTTCGCAGAATACGAATTTGCAATAAAAATGGGGGTTCCCATTTAAGGTTTCAAAATTGCCCCCCCCCCCTGGGGGTGGGAGTTGGGGTTTGTGTTTGGTGTGCTTAGATAGGTTTTTGCAAAATATGAAACACGTGTTTTTTTGTTTCTTGATTCGATATGTATTTCTCGAGATATTTCACCGTCCCGGAACTTTTTTAACACCCAGTATATATATATATATATATATTTACACCGATTGGCTGGTGCAGTCCTACAGCTTTATTTTGTAACTTTTTAAACATAATGAATGTGGTGTACTCCGCGTGCGTGCTGATGTCGACAGGTAATATAGGTAATGTAAGATGTATTTATGAAACGAGCCATTGCACTCGAGGCACTCGACAATACGGGATGTTAATCAACAGACTACCATCCCTTAAGAACTCACTTACTTTTGCAATTATAAACCTACAGATGAAGGTATAACTAATCAACGCTCATATTTATTACTAGCAATTGTTTTATTTTAATGTACATGATTTATTAATAAAAATGTAATTGAAATTGTGTGAAGTTTTTTTGAAATTTAAATAGCTTTTGTATTAGTCTCATTTTGTTAAAAACAAAATAATTAACTGTTTCTGTAGGGTGATTAGTTTAGTATTATGAATAAATAAAAGCGTTAACATTTAAATAAACCTAATACACAACTAAGAAGCAAACAAAGAAAGAAAGAGTTCAAAGTAAACTATTAACAGTTACACATATTTAAGAAGTTGACTCATAAAAGTGGGCATTTTAAGTAGCTTGAATACATTAACACAATTATCCAACAGTTCAAGTAGTAGCCTACATAAATATTTAAACGTTCATTAACAATATATAATGGGGCACCCACACAAAGTGCTAATGGTACATTATTTAATGAAGATTTGTATCCAATTGTCCTACGCCATCTGTTTGTCGTCTATTCTTAATTAATTTAATGATAATATAAACAATTTTAAAATGTAAATGAAATAAAAAGTTTATATATATATATATATATATATATATATATATATATATATATATATATATATATATATATATATACAGGATGTTTCACAACTTAGAGCAAAAAATTAAAGGGTATATTCTGTACGACGTGCTGATCATGAAACAAAAATAATTTTTTTTAAATTCGAAAAATTAAGGGATCTTAACCTAAAACAATTTTTGTAGTAATACACTGGATTCGCTTTCCTATTAAACACAAACAATGAAGTAGGTATCAACTACGAAAGAATAATTACACAATTCAATTATTAGCAGTTATTTATAATAGAATTTAATTTAATTAATAACTTTAACATAATCATCCACCCAGTGCCAGTGACAACGAAAAATTTTGGACTGGGAAACATGGAAAATAGTTTTGCGATTTGAAAAAAAAATCTTTTTGTTCCATGATCAGCACGTCGTACAGAACATACCCTTTAATTTTTTGCTCTAAGTTGTGAAATACCTGTATATATATGTATATTATTTATTTATTTAATAAAAACATATTTTGAAATAAACAAATACACTTTTTTCATGATATTATAATATATGTATTTGTAAATGAAGAAAAACAGAGTTTTTGGGCACAATCGCAAAATGTGTCCGTACCTTTAAATCTTTTTTTGGATTATTTATTTGTGACCTGCATACGTAGAATCAATTTTCATTTCATTGATATGAGGAAAAATTGACGTCACGGTTAAGCGATAAATATCAGAATACACAGTAATATGAGTCGTTACCCCAATTCAGGAAAATATCGTGTATTGTTCCGTGTAACAAAAGGTAATATAAATCACAAAAAAACGTTATTTCATCCGGGATCAAATTCATTGTTTGCCCAGAGAACAATAGCCATTTAACGATATTAAAGATCACAACAAAGATATCAACATTAAATGAATTATTGTGCATACAAATTTACATATTAGTTATGACAGTTACGATTTGTTTCTCAAACAAAATTAATTTTGATCCGTGGAGCGTTCAGGTGCCAAATATACCTCAGCCTCATTAAGTGTAAAATAAATGTTTACTTGTGGTTATTTATCAATATTCATGAGGGGATCCGAAGAAAGAAGAACGTCGGACGTCACTCGCTGCTGTTGTGGTAACACTGACTGGACAAGCGAAGAAATGAACAGTCATGGTTTAGCTATGTGATTGGTGCACCCGGACTGTCATCGCGATCTTCGCCGCACCTGGATCCGCCAGGCTCGTATTCAGGTTAATTGTCACTAAGATTTATTTTAGAAATATTCATCTTTTGTTAACTTAGTTTCTAACAACTGTCTTAAATTAAATTACAGCTAAACTCTTGTTAAGCACATAATAATTAGAAACAAATTTATTATAAAGGTGCTTTTCTTAATTTTAGAATTATATATTTAGAAGCACACAATTTGCATTTATCATGGACTAATTTAAAACCATCAAGTTTCATAAAAAAAAACTATTGTATCCAACACAAGAGTTTTCTAGATACAATAATATGAGAGATTTAATTTAATACCGTCCTCATTATGAAAGCACCAAATATGAAAGTTTTGAAAACTAAGAACTATATTGCGGAAGTCACATGAATATTTGTTGATAAATAGAAAATATTTTATAAAGTCATGTTTTGTTTTTGAGATTTTGTTCATCATTTACAAATTTACGCATTTATAAAACATAGGCATTTACATAGAATTCCTCCAATAATTTAATAGCATATTCAATAAGATTTAAACAGGAAAAACAACTGATAGTTGTTGCTATTTTTTTATTTCTGCTCACATTTCTCCCTAAAAACTTTAATTTAATACCATAAACAATATGTTTTGATTTTTGAATAACTTTTTAAAAAACAGTAGATAAGTGCCATTTAGAATAATTTCGACAAATGTTTAAAACGAAAACTTGTTTTTGAATCTAATTATGGTTCATTTTAGTTATTACGGCAGACCAGAAAAGTAATAAAAAAACTAAATATAAAATAAATAAATATATTTATCATCACGCCTTTTATCCATTACTGGGTGTGGCACCCTACCGAAGCAGATTTCGGTAAGTGATATATTTCTTTGCGAGAAGTGCGGATACCCGCCGTCAAATAACGGTCCCCAAAGATGTTAGTGGAGGGCGAGCCACAGGAGTAGATTTAATTTGGTGAAAATTGTTTGTCGGCTGTGGGGATCGAACCAGGTGTCTCAAGATCCACAGGCCGACTCAATACCACTGGGCCACTTACCCATTCTAATAAATATCTCAGTCATAAAAATATAAAGAAAATCTACAGTTTTGTTGCGGACAATTTATTTTTGATATAAGCAAAATGTCATAAAATTAAAAGGACCACAACCTGGTGGACATTACTTGTATTAGGAAAATATTTAACATTAACTAATTATTTATTTATTTGAATGATTACACATACATTATTTATAATAAACACTACCACTTAAGTAAAAGGTTGTTATGTTTACATTACATATATTATTTACAATAAATACAATATGTTAAATAAAAACAAATTATAATCTGAAAATTATGCATCGTGGCTCAATGATTCAGCTTTTCTGAATTATTGTTTTGTATAATTTACATTAATAAAATATTACTTAATCGAATATTGATGACAGCGGATATTTATTCAAATGTTCTCGAATAATCGGAGAATAGAAATCAGAGAAAATTTCACTAAATGTATTTTCTACCAACATATTTAAAATACCCCAATTATTATTGAATAGCCAATTAATATAATGTCCTAAAAACATAACATTATAAATTTTTTAAATGTTATTAGATTTATGAATAAAGTTTACCTCGTTCAGCATGTTCAACACTCGTAAAATCTGAGATCAAATGTTCTGCATTAAAATCTAGACCATAAGTAGTAAGTTTAATATATTCTTCTCCATCACGTTGTTCTAGATCATATTGGAAATCATAATCATAAGTTCCTTTAACTGAAAAACCACAAATATACTAACATGTTATGGGGTAGGTATCGAGTCGGCCTGTGGATCTTGAGAACCCTGGTTCGATCCCCACAGCCGACAAACAATTTTCACCAATTTAAAAAATCTACCCCTGTGGTTCCTGTTCCACTAAAATCTTTGAAGACCGTGATTTGACGGCTGGTAACCGCACTTCACGCGAAAAAATATATCACTTACCGAGATCTGCTTAGGCAGAGTGCCACACCCAGTGATGGGTAAAAGACGTGATGATGATATATATATATATATATATGTTTCTATATATACAATTTTTGGTATAATAGCTTTCAGTTTGATTTTATTTCGTATGATGAGTTCATTAAAATTTTATAATATAAATAAAATGAAAAATATATCATCACGTCATTTTGCCATTACTGGATGTGGCAGTCTGCCGGAGCAGATGTCGGTGTGAAGTGTGGCTACCAGACGTCAAATCACGCCCCCTAAAGTTATTAGCGAATGGGAAGCCACAGGCGCAATTTTAATGTAGTGACAATTGTTTGTCGGCTGTGGGAGTCGAACCCGGATTCTTACCCCAGCATTTTATATTATTTGTTAATAAAGTCTTCAAATTCCAAATACATTATAATTTCTACAGATTATTTTGTCGTACACTATTATCAAGTTTAAACAAAAAGGCACAAATCGTAGTATCCATATACTAAAAGAGAACGGATATATATTTATTTGTATATATATTTGGATTCATCACGGTCAGTTGCCCATTTCTACAGCCTAGACGGATTATCCGAAAAATTTGAAATATTTTTTATTTGATAAAGGTCAATCGTGGGGAGTGCCTTTTGATAGTTTAAAATTTTTCGTACACATGATGTGCGAGTAATTTTGAAAAAACATGCGTTTTTGGCGCAAAATCAACTTAGAGCGAGGTAGCTTTGAATTTTTTAAGAAGAACATCTATCGTTGATTTGACATTTCTCAGTTGACATGTTATCATGACAACAAACAATAGTTTTATTTACATTGGTGAAAATCTGTGTAATTTGTATAAATATCACTGAATTATTTGATAATTATTAGTTATTTTGTGTATTCAAGATATTAATTGAGGTAAGCAAGTATCTTTTACTAAATTTTACATGATTAATTGAATTATTTTTCGTTTTTAGGCATGAAATCAAATAGGAAAGAAACAACAATAAAATATTCTGGCGATTGGTAAAAATAATAAAATTCTACAATAAATATCATTCCATTGAAAGCAGATCCTGACCAAATCTGAATGACAAAAACAGTACAAGCAAAAAGAAATTACATTTTTATTCTAGAAAGGATTTCTTATGATGTAGGTAAAATACTAATCTGTTCAATAATTTCTCATTTTTTAAGTTTTTCTGATTTTTAGATTGCTCTAATTTTTTAGATAGATTACCAATCAAAATTTCGGTTGATGAAAAGGAGAAACCAAGATGCATGAAGGACATAATGAAATAAATATTTCCCTACATTTAAACCGTCAAATTTAACCTATACGCAATTATATTTCTATCTGTCATAACATCGTAACACCCCCTACATGCACGAGTTGCACTCTTCCGGAAGAAATTTAACTTCTGCACAAATTTTCATTGTTGTAATCAAATCTACATAATTGAAGCAGATTACAACAAAGCATTGTATTACTCTATATTGTTAGTCCTAAAAGATCTATTAGTTCTTTAGTAATATTATTGTACCTAAGTTTATTCTAAATAAGAAAATGTACTGGAAATTATTTTAGCATTGTACCAGATGTATTAGTTTTCATGTAAATAAATTTATTCATACTGATTTAAATTCATAATTTTATTATATAATTTGTTGTTATAAATATAATAATATTGTAATTAATTAATATATTGATTATTTACATTAAAAAGGTTTTATTGTTGTTTATATGATAAGTTAAGTTCATTAATTGGAAAACGTTTTCAGATCTAATATTTAAAAATCTAAATAATTTTTGGTTTAAATTTAAATTTCTAGACAACTGAGAGAAATTTTATAAATTGATTTAGGTATTAGTGGAATGAGTATACATATTTCAAACTGTTACAAATTGATTTCAAGTTGTTTTAAACGTTTTATGAGAAAATGTGTATATAATAGAACCAAATAAAAATATGTCCTCGGTAATAATAATATACAGTAAAACCAAGCAAAATATGACCGATCTACATTGTCAAAAAAAATATCATGCCAATTGTTGTTGTTAAATATTTCAGTAAATTATTCAATTTAGCATACATTGTACAGGTTACGCATTAGCAAATTTACAAATTTGTGGACTTTTCATTTTAATTTGTTTTAAGAGAAACGTCAATTTGACAGAAGGTTTGTGAAATGTGTATATAGTAGAACCAAAGAAAAATATGTCCTCAAAAATTAATAATAATATACAGTAAAACCAATTATATTCAATGTCCCTAGCTGCACACAACACATATTCTATTCTGATACCGGCAAACGATTGGTTTAGATTCCGGGCAGTCTTACATACATAGTATCCAAACACGATTTTACAACTAGATTTATTATCACGGTTTTCAAACTGTACTAAGTCCAAAAAATTTTAAACATACAATTACTTAAAAACCAAATGGAAATATTAAAAGATAGTACATATTATAGGAACTATAGATATGAGACGACGTTTTTATTATAATTATATATTTTTTAAATGTTTATTTAAAAAATAAATGTTTTAACATAACAGTAAAAAATGAAGTTGTCTACATTTGCTCAAATATTTTTAACCAAATAAAAATATGTCCTCGGTGATAGTACCATACAGTAAAACCAAGTAAAATATGATGAAAAGATAACTTGAATAAAACATCAGGTTAATAGTTGTTAAATATGTATTTTAACAAATTATTCAATGTTCGCATTACAATCCATGCTAATACCGGCACACGACTCTATAGGTTACGCATTAAAAAATTTAAAATTTGCGAACTTTTTGCATAACATTTTTATAAAACAGTGAAAGTTTGTAAGAAATTACGATTGTAATAAAATATTTATATCAATATTAAGTACGTAAAAAGCATAGATTTATTTATGATTTTCCATATTTACCGCCTATAGCTCGATTTGTCATTTTTTTAAACGCATACACTCTACATGTCTTTTAAAATCATAAACTCTCATTGTTGTAATATAATCTAAATAATTTGATTTTAATGAAACTTCACTATATTGTATGTACTTTGATCTAAATACCTTAAAAACTACATTGTTGAAGCAGATTACAACAATGAATTATATTACTCTGTATTGTTATTCCTAAAAGATCTATTAGTTCTTTAGTAATATTATTGTACCTAGTGCATGTTTTTTATAATGAGTATACTAATTCAAATAAAAATTAAAACTAATTTTATTATTAGGTCTTTTATCCATTACTAAGTATAAAACTATACCGTAGCAGATATCAATAAGTGATATATTTATTGTTGCGATAGAAGAGTTACAAAGTTTATTTTTAATATTATAATATGGTAATTAGAAAACTATGTTCATAAATATACAGAATTTTTTATACAAAATCGTACTCGGCATTTTTGAGAAATTAAGACTCGAAATTTTGATATCTTGACCTGCTGAATTTCAATTCAAATTTGTTTGTTTTATAGAAATTTCACATTCTTTTGTACATATCAAAAAGTAAAATGTTGTGAGATTATTCTGCACTATTTGTTCCTTCATTTAGATGAGAATAAGTATATAATTTTTTTTTTTTTAATTTGAATTTGTTGCAGCAACTTTACGAAATACTCAGTTTAGACACTTGATGTGTGCTTTGTCGTACACTCAGCGCAAAAATGAACATCTAGATAGACAGCTGTCATTCATAATGATATATTTCACATGTTTTAGAATGAGTATTTCAGAATTTGTGGTTTGACATATATCTATTTTATTTTTATACTAGGTTAGGCATGGTTAGGGGTGTTTTTTTTTTCACAGTTTATCTCTTTTACTTTACGTTTAATACTTTTTAGCATAAAAATGCGGTCTGTACTAGAATAGGCATGGTTACGGGTGTTTTTTTTTCACAGTTTATCTCTGTTACTTTACGGTTAATACTTTTTATCATAAAAATACGGTCTGTACTAGGTTAGGCATGGTTAGGGGTGGGTTTTCACAGTTTATCTCTTTTACTTTACGTTTAATACTTTTTAGCATAAAAATGCGGTCTGTACTAGAATAGGCATGGTTAGGGGAGTTTTTTTTTTCACAGTTTATCTCTGTTACTTTACGGTTAATACTTTTTATCATAAAAATACGGTCTGTACTAGGTTAGGCATGGTTAGGGGTGGGTTTTCACAGTTTATCTCTTACTTTACGTTTATTACTTTTCATCATAAAAATGCGTTCTATACTAGGTTAGGCATGGTTAGGGGTGTTTTTTTTTCACAATTTATCTCTTTTACTTTACGTTTAATACTTTTTTACATAAAAATGCGGTCTGTACTAGGTTAGGCATGGTTAGGGGTGTTTTTTTTTACAGTTTATCTCTGTTACTTTACGGTTAATACTTTTTATTATAAAAATACGGTCTGTACTAGGTTAGGCATGGTTAGGGGTGTTTTTTTTCACAGTTTATCTCTTTTACTTTACGTTTAATAATTTTTAGCATAAAAATGCGGTCTGTACTAGGTTAGGCATGGTTAGGGGTGTTTTTTTTCCACATTTTATCTCTTTTACTTTACGTTTAATACTTTTTAGTATAAAAATGCGGTCTGTACTAGGTTAGGCATGGTTAGGGGTGTTTTTTTTTCACAGTTTATCTCTTTTACTCTACGTTTAATACTTTTTAGCATAAAAATGCGGTCTGTACTAGGTTAGGCATGGTTAGGGGTTTTTTTTTCACAGTTTATCTCTTTTACTTTACGTTTAATTCTTTTTAGCATAAAAATGCGGCCTGTACTAGGTTAGGCATGGTTAGGGGTGTTTTTTTTTCACAGTTTATCTCTGTTACTTTACGGTAATACTTTTTACCATAAAAATGCGTTCTGTACTAGATCAGCCATGTGGTTATTGATGTTTTTTTCACATTTTATTCGAAGTTATTGGTACGATACATCAGGTTTTACTGCAAACATTTGATCAATTTTAGCAGAGCAGATTAGTAGAAGTTATGAGGCGATATAGAAGCCAAAAATTGTAATCGACTGATTGTCAATTGTTTTGACCTAAAAGTTATTGAAACTGTACTTATTTCAATTCTAATGAAAGAACTGAGAGAAAATGTGAAAATAAATCAACAACGAGTTGATAGCAAACCATTTTCGAAAAAATTTTTAATTTGTAATTTTTTAACAAGTTCAAAAAATAATTTTCTTCAAGGGCTGCGGAGCCTAGCTGAGGGTCGGCGAAGCCGACCTGATCGCTAGTTAAATACTAACAGGATAGCAAACTTAAATTAATTTTTACATAAATTTTTGTGCAAAGGAAGATAACACGGAAATAATTTATTGATTTCCCTGTAAAATAATGCGATTGTTTACAAGCTATTAAAACATCCACAGATGTTAATGAAGGATAGATTTTAGTAAATTATTTACTTACTATAAGTCATGTTAGCATCACCATAATCATTTATTCCGAAACCTAAGAAACGACCAGTCATTAAATATCTACCCCAAGTTGTTAATACTGGCTGAGAATATATTACTCTAACTTTCTGGCTATTGAAGTCCACGCTAAAAAAATAAATTCCAATAATCTTTGAAGCATGTATTTCATATACGAAAGAATAAGAGGATGTGAATGAAGCTTTGATGCATTAATGCTCTGAGTTGAAGGAATATACGAGCATGTATAACAGGAATAATGAATGTAGATGAAGCGAAAGTAGTGTGGCAAGATAGGAATGAATTACTTACAAAATATCATTAAATTTTAAATCTTCGAATCCGTTTATATGTCCATTGAAACTTCCATTTATAAAGTTTGGAATTTTTTTGTTCGTTATAACTGGTATTTTATTGAACTTATGAGCTATAACAAATATTTAAACACATGTAATTGAACTATATATTTAAAAACAAAGTAATATACCTTTTGCAAACTGTGGCCATACTGCATTAGCAATTTGAGCTAAGCATTCACTTAAATTGATATCATCCCTTTTACATTTTTGAAAACTATAAGCTGAAAAATATTTCCAATATGTATTATGTTTCTATTGTTGTTTTAATAATAATTTCTACTTACGAACTTTATTAGCATAATGTGTGGCTAAAGATGTAATTGTATTTTGATATCTGTCGTATTTTTTTAAACAATAAGCTGAAAAATATATTTATTCGTATTTATATTTTATAATGTATTTAATTTTACTCACGAAGATACGATCCTTCTATGATATATAAAACAGTCAATAGTACAAAAATCTTTTTCATGATTAACTGTGTGTTTCTGCTAGCATTCACTAAAATGTACAATAATATCACAGGGGCATATCTGGGATTATATAGTCCATCAAACGATTAAATATGCTAATTTATTCCACACAGAATACTATATTAAAAACAAACCAGGCAAATATTTGTTTTTAAAAACTAGTTTTAATTATCTTATTAAAAATACAAATGATGCAACTCAATCATGTCTAGTCTATAAACTGGTCGTAATAATATTGATATTTTTTGCAAATTTGAAATGTAGAATATTGAAAGAAAAAGAAAAATAATAAAATTGAATGGAAAGAATTAAATAAATAAATATATCATCACGCCTTTTACCCATTACTGAGTGAGGCACTTTGCCGAAGCAGATCTCGGTATGTGTTATATTTTTTCGCGTGAAGTGCGGTTACCAGCCGTCAAATCACGGCCCCCAAAGATATTAGTAAAGGGGGAGCCACAGGGGTAGATTTAAATTGGTGGAAAGAATAAAAAATTAAAATCATTTATTATACGTACATATTACATAAGTTAAAAGCAAGAATGTATGCGTATTTAAATTTTTTATTAAATTGCGTAATTTAATTTATAGTTGAAAAACATGTTTTAAATTTTATTCAGTTTTTTTTTTGGACAAAATTTGTAGATAAATATTAATTTGTTTTTCATTTGTATCAGGTACTTTATTTTTTACTATTGCATCACAGGTTTCTTATATATATATATATATATATATATATATATATATATATATATATATATATATACTGAGCAATATATAAATGGTATTTGAATAACAGATAAATTTTGAAGATGGAGACAGCTGCCCGTCTTGGATTTTAGCAAAGTTTCAGAAGTTTGCAATAATATTTATTTGTTTTGTGAAAAAATTTAACAATTTAGAATTCGCTTTTGTTATTATTAGGATTTTTCACTATTAATTTAGCTTCGAAAGATACAAACTAATTAAGTATGACTTGACAGAGTTTTGTTTATCAAATTTATTAGTGGATATGTGTGTAATAGATTCAGTATTCCTTCGATTATTATTATTGCTTCTCGGAATTATCGCGCTTGTTAGACAGTATATGTAATCAAATATCTGGGAAAATTACTAGCTGAACGTTGGTCTGAGATAGATTTGACCTTTGTACTTCATCCTTTGCGAGCACTATTGTCATGTTTGCAAAGTGTATACTAAAATGATATTAAATATTATGTTTCTATATTCTGATAAGTACTACATAAATTACGTACTCAATATGATTAAACTTGATATTTTCGAATTCCAATAAAGATCCATTCATTTTTCCTCTTTCAAGATACGGCACTACTTTCGATGTATCAATTGGTATTTTATTTAAATTATATGCTACAATAAATATTTTGAATTAATGAACTATACTGGAAAAACAATTATTTAAAATGAAACGAAGTTTCTTGCATATTCATAGTATATTTTGTAGTCTGTATCTTTGGCGGTAAAATAAGAACTTGATTATTAAATGTTTTATAAAATTTAATTTTGTAATATATTTAATTACTACTGAAAATCAGTAACAAATTTACTGAAATGTGATATTTTCTTTTTAATAAAAATAAAATTTGTTATCAAAGAAAATTTGAAATAGTTATTTCTGTATTAAATGCGCGAAATGAGTGTTTTTTTGTTGTGCCTGAGAATGTTACTTCTATTCGAGACAATAAAGCCATTCGAACGCACCAAAAAACAAGAATTTCGCCTTCGAAATACAAAGATAATTTTTTGTACAACTGTCAACAAAGAATATACAATAATTATTAATTTATTCAAGTAAATTGAAGGAAAACTATCAAAAATAATATAAATTTGGTTAGATTAATTGTATTAAAAAATATTTTTGTTTATTTAATTTGAATAGTACTATGAAAATAAAACTTTTTACAATAATTAACAAGTCACTAAAATGTGTATTTAATTTTCTGGGCGAAATTATTTTTAATTTGTAATAACAATTTGAACAACTAACAGCTTCATTTGCTTTTCACACAAAAACGTTCGGATTTTAGTTTAATGCACTATTTACACTAAAGTCACATGACTACAGTGCCGGATTAACACTAGGCGGGGCCCTAGGTAATCGCAAATGAGGGGCCCCTCATTAATTCATAACTTTGTGTATGTATATTAAAAACAAAGCAGGTACTTTTCTGATAAAGATTGCAATTACTTGGTTATATTATTGATATATCTAAAAACAAGGCTATATAGGGTATTTCTAAACTTGATCATCAAACTTGAAGGATATTATAAGATGTACTCATAACGAAACAGAAAGAATTTTTAAAAATTCGAGAAATTAAGAGTGATTTACTTAAACTATACATTTTTAGTAGGGGAGACCGGTGTCAATTCTAACAGGTGTCAAATGTAACAAAAGTGAATAACAGAGTCATCTTTTCGAAATAGATTAAAACGCGCTTGCAGAGTGAAGCAGAAAGAGTCCTACCTCTTTGGTGTTCAGTGTGACTACATGCGCGTACATACAGCGCCTATTATTCATGATTGTCTGTCAATCTACAGAAAAGTAAATGCAGATAGTAACATACATTTTTTATTAATCCCTATAAGTTCTCTGCTCTGAAATATTTCAAGGTAAATATCAGTTTATGGGTTATATTTACTTTTATTTTTCATTGATATCATTTCCAGTCATTAATTAATAAATACAAAAAAACAAATAATATCTGTATAGGTTAAGCGGTGTCAATTGTAACACATGTCAAGGTGTCGATTGTAACGTGTTACATGTGCTTTTCTAACAAAAAATCTTTTCTCTAGTTTAATGAAAATGGTTAAACCCAGGCCAAGAAAGACCGACAGGGGATTAATACCGAAAATAATTTATGAAGTAATATTCTTGCTGGTTTCTCTTGCACTGGGATATGGCCCTTTAACGGAGAAATTTTTAGTGATGTTATGTAGTGGTTCATATTCTTCGAGCACAGAAGATTGGTTGCAGTGTCGAGAATGTAAACAATGGGCACATTTAAATTGTACGATCCAAAAACCCATATTATATTTGCCTAAACTGCTATTCCGACAACGATTAAAGACATTACCAGCAGAATATGTGTTTTGTTTCTTTTTAGTTTGTTCTCAATTTTGTAATTAATAATAAAGAAATGTTTTTTTTTCAAAAATTTCTTCTTTTATCTATTATCTTATTTTATTTCATCACTATTAAAATTTGTTACAATCAACACTGGCCCTGTTACTATTAACACCAGTTAGGTGGCAATTGTAACATTTGTAGTGTCTGCCTAAAAATCCTTATATTTTTATATGTGTAATATTTACAAAAGTTTTAAATTCAAAATATTATTGACTAAGGTGGACAAGTTCTCATGCAGGTAATTTCAAAATTTCGAAACGTAACATTAACTCGTGAAAAATAAAAATTTAAATTTTGTAACAATTGACACCGGTCTCCCCTACCACTGTCTTGATAGTTATCTATTTGTAATATATTAATAATTAAATTAAAATTGTAAACATTAAAATTGTCGATTTATTCATTATACAACATTAGATAAATTACTATTGGTATCTTAAAAACTAGTACACGTATTTCTTTGCTAAGAACGTCTCATGCAATCGGATGTTTAGGAAAGTAATGTACACATTTCAATATTAAGTTGTAAGTAATATGTGTCCATTTTGTGACATCTTTTAAAATTGTTAGTTAGTTAACTTTGTTTGCATTCATAATTATGTGAGAATTACATATTTAATTTGTTGATAAGTTTTTAGTAAAGGTACAGATATTATTTTAAGAAAATTATTACATTACTTGCTTGCAGGTTTTAATGAAAACGATAGTTAGTTACTTAAAAAATATATTTATTCATTTTTATATTGACAATATGTTATTAGTTTATAATCTGAAATTATTTTTTTTCACAAGAAGTGTAATCAAATATTTGTAATTGTAATTAATCAAAAAATGATTTCATTTGAAGTTTGCTGAAATGTTTTTGAATAATCGGAGTATAAGCTTCGGAGAAAGCTTCACCCGCCGAACCATCCAACAATAGACTAAGGATTCGCCAACTGTTTTCAAATAGTGAATTAATTTGTTCACCTAAAAATAAAAGAATTATTGCAAGTTGTACAAGTATTTGTTATAGTAAATATGTATTATTCAATTTCACCTCGTTCAGGATTATCAATGCTTGTAATTACTGCGGTTAATTTTTCCGCTTGAAACGGTAATTTAGAACTAGTTAGTTGGATATAATTTTCATCTTCAAATTGTTCCATATCATAATCGAAATGATAATTGTAAATACCGTTAGCTGAAAATAACAAATATTTTATTAGTATTTTTATTAAATACTTAACATGGTATCTGTGATCATAATCGAATTTAAAGAAACAAAATGCTGCTTCATAATAATTACATCTTTTAATTATATTGTATATTGTTTTATCGTACCAGTCGAATAAAGAGTCTTAATAATGGACAATAAACAGTGTCATACATCAAGTATAGTTATGGTATCAAAACCAAAAATAAGTTATTAGTATTAGTGGTATCGAGTCGGCTTGTGGATTTTAGAACCGGGGTTCGGTTCCTACAACCGATAAACAATTTGCACCACCACTGTGGCTTCCCCACCACTAACATCTTTAGTGGCCGTGATTTGATGGCTGGTAACCGTACTTCCAGCTAAGAAATATATCACTTACCGAGATCTACTACGACATAGTGCCACACCCAGTAATGGGAAAAAGGCGTGATGATATATTTATTTATTTATAACGTTAATTTTCTTATTTTATAACTGGTTTAAATTATTCTATTGTCAAATCTATTAAATTTGAAAGTGTAAAATTCAGCTACAATGCGGCTGGTTTTTATTAAAAGAAAATAAATTTCAGTCGATTACTTACTGTAAGTAAAGTTGCCTTCACCATGTTCATCCATGTCTAAACCTATGAAACGACCTTTCATTTTATAATCTCCAATCGCTGATAATATCGGTTGAGAATAAATGATATCAACGCCCTTGTTTTTAAAATCGATACTATAAGATATAAAATATGTTGTTACTATATTCTGACGATATGATATAAATTACGTACTTAATATGATTAAACTTGATATTTTCGAATCCCAATAGGGTTCCATTCATTGTTCCACTTGCAAAATATGGCACTACTTTTTCAGCATCAAATGGTATTTTATTTAAATTATATGCTACAATAAAAATTTTAAATTAGTTATTGATACTGTTAATAAACATTATATGTAAATAGAAACAAAGTTTGTTTTACATAGTCTTTCGTCTTTGGCGGTAAGTTTTCTATAACTCAATTATTAAATGTTTTGTAAGTAATATTCTATTTTATTAACTAGTCTTCTTTTGAAATATGATATACTCTTATTTTGAATAAAAATTATGGTTTATTTAAACAAATATAGTGTAACTAATACCTTTTACAAATTTGGGCCATTCGTCATTTGCACTTTGAGTTAAACAAGTGCTAAAATTTTCGTCATTTCTTTTACATTTAAGAAAAGCTGAAGCTGAAAATATTTCGACATTACATGATTTCATTAATATATAAAACATTAATTTTTTACTTACGAATGTCTGTGCCTTCGATTACAATACAAAAAATACTCAATAAAACAAAATAATTCCTCATGATTACGTAATAATGTGTTGTTTTAACACTAAATTAAATTTAAATTTTACAAGGTTTATATAGAATCTCAAGTTAAATTAATATGCTAATTTATTCTCAATTAGATACAAAATAATTTAGAAAAAAGTTAAATATTCGAGTATTCTTTATATAGTTTTAAAAACAACTCTAAATATAAAATATTTCTAAATTTTAATGATGTAGTTTAATTATTAGTTTTTATTTATATAAAAAAGATCAGAATGAAATTTAGGAAAACTATAAAGTAACTCATATCTTTTACAAATTCAGACCGTTTCTTCAACAGTACTTCGAGCTAAACATGCATTGTCGTTTTTTCTACATTTTTTTAAACAAATCACCTGAAACATTATAAAAATATGTTTCTATTTTACGTTTATTAAATTATTAACTTTTAGGTACTTACGACTAGCACCCCCAGCATCAATCGAAAATAAAAAAAATAAATTTCATAGTTAAATATCAAGGTGATTCTGTCATTAAATGAAATCAAAATTGCACACAGATTATAGCGAATTCGAAATTTTTAAATATGGAAATTTATTCTTGACGTAGGGTAATAATATTATAAACAAAACAGGTACTTATTTGATAAAAAATTTATTATCTTGTTATATTATTATTGTATAAAAAATTCAGACTATTTAAAATGTTGATGTTGCAACTTAATCGGAAATTCTAAACATTATCAGGATTGATTTCAACAATTTCGATTAAATGGTTAGAAAAACTGATCTAAGTGAGTTTGTAATGAAATATTTTCCAAGTAAAAAATAAAAGATTGTTTCTATACAGTGGCCAGACAACATTATAATAAACACAGAATAAGTTACATCATTTAGTTGATAAACAAGATGGAATTTTAGAAACATTAATATTTTAGTGGTTTTATTGTTTTAACCAGTTATGTTTCTAGCTGAAGATACCTATAATAACATTTTTTCATACAAGACTAGACAAAAAAAGAAGAAAAACATATTTTGTTAGTACTTTTTTTATTTAACGAAATTATTTTTTTTTTAATTATTGAAATTTATTTACAACTGGCCTTGTACGTGGCCAATAAGCAAATATGTTGTATTATGTACATGTCATGTGGGAGGATAACCCCCAGCGGGATTCCCTCTTGATTTATTTACATTTCATTTTGTGCCTATTTACATAAATAAGTATTTTAAATCTAAGGTATTAGTTCACTTCAGTCTTCGGATAGCGTCTTCATTATTGAGGATATTGATGGCTAAGTGGTTGGGATGGTCATTCAGTTTGCTTTCATATGTTGTGGCAAATTTTTTAATTTGTTCATGAACGTATTTTACATTGAAATCTTTGTGTATGGTGTGATTGTTGACGTACCAGGGGACGTCGGTGATCATGCGTAACGTTTTACCTTGCAGTCGTTGAATTATATCTATGTTCAGGGGCGTTCCAACCCAGGGTTCTTGGGGTTCCCAGAACCCGGGCGCCAGCATAAAAGGGCGGCAGAAGGCAAAAAGTTAAAATAAATATTAGTATATTAAAAGAACACAAATACTGCGTTTTAATATTATTTGTAAAATAAATAAAGTAATTAAATGAATACCAAATGTAGGTACCTACTATCGTACTAAGGCCTTTAATTACAAAAGATCGCGAAGTAATGTGATTAATGTTTGAAATATAAAGTTAACTGTCAAGATTTCTTAATATTCACAACAAATCTTGACGGTTATAGTGACAGCTTCTGTTTCTATGACAAAGCTGTCACAAAAAATCATAATTAGTAGGCGATTTTCTCGAACTATTTTCATTAATTTCTCTAATTTGTGGCATTAAAATGAAGTAATCTGTATGAAATAATGTGTGTGGATAGGTCTAGTATGGTCATGTGCAATATTATACCATAATTTTTTACCGGACACTTTTTATTTACAAAAACCTTTTTTCCCATGTTATTTCCCTATGCCAACCTTTACGTGGAACGCGCGGTATAGTTATGAGTATTTAAGTATTTTTATTGTAAATTTAATTTACATGTATTGATATGTTATTTTGTTATTTGTATAATTGTTTGTGCTATTATGTGCAATTGTAAAATGTAAACTATATAGTTTTAATTAGGTTTAGGTATATTAGAATGTACCTATGTAGTTAACTAATTTCTTTTTGTTTTTTTTTTGTATTTTTATTTAATTTTATGAGAAACTATATAATAAAATATTTATTTAAAAAATAGTTATTTTTCTAGACAAACAATGTTCTATTTTTCTACGCTAAGGTGAATAACATATTGTTTGTCATGAGTTTGCTTATTGCTCTAAATCTACACGCAAGTTTCGCATAGTACGGCGTGTCGGCTTACTGCCTTACTCTTTCTGTATCGTAGAGCATAAAATTCCACGTATTTTGAGTACCATATCGCATTTTTGAGCTCAAAAATTTTCGCCTGCGGCGCACGCCTCGGGGCGCCACATTCTGCTTCAGAACCCAGGCGCCAAGTACCCCAGATACGCCCCTGTCTATGTTAGATTTTTTGGCGCAGCCCCACAATTGTATACCGTATGTCCAGATAGGTACAATAATTGCTTTGTATAGAAGAAGTTTGTTGTTGAGGGATAGTTGGGATTTACGACCAAGCAGCCAGTACATCTGTTTGATTTTTAGGTTAAGGTGTTTTCTTTTAGTTTGTATATGTTTCTCCACGTTAGTCTTTTATCTAGGTGCATTCCCAGATATTTTACTTCTTCCTTTGTTTCCAGTTGCTGGTTGTTTAGCGTGATTGGTGGACATGTTGTTTTCTTCGTCGTGAATACGATGTGCGTAGACTTTTGCTCGTTAATTTTTATCCGCCATGTTTCCGCCCATTTTTCAATTTCATCCAGTGCGTTTTGTAGCAGTTCCGATGTCTGTGTTGGGTCCTCGTGGGATGCGATAATGGCTGTATCGTCAGCGTATGTTGCGGTCGTGACATTAACTGGGTGGGGAAGGTCTGCTGTGTATAGTTGGTACAACACGCTCCCTTGCGGTACTCCTGGTTCAATTAGATGTAGCTTTGAGAGACTTTCTTCGCATTTTACTTGGAAGTATCGTTCATCGAAGTAGGATTTAATTAAGAGAAAATATTGGTGTGAGAGTTTGCATTTTATTTTGTAGAGTAGTCCGGTGTGCCATACTCTGTCGAAAGCTTGACTTATGTCAATGAAGGTTGCCGAGCATATTTTTTTGTGCTGTAGACTACTCTCTATTTCCTTTACAACACGATGGACTTGTTGTATCGCGGAGTGTCGCTCCCTGAATCAAAACTGATGGGGTGGGATTAGCTCTCCATTTTCAATTATTATCTTTAGTCTCTTCAGTAATAATTTTTCAAATAATTTTGATAACAGCGGAAGCAAAGATATTGGTCTGTACGATAGGGCTTCGTGGACGAAATAAAAATTATTTTTTTCTACGATTGCTATGAAAAGTTGACAATTACGCTCTCATTTGTCATCGTAAAGATGACGTTTTCTGTGGAAAAATGCGCGCTTATTTCAATAGTTACTAGGGATACAAACAAAATAGAAACTTGTCATATTGACAGAACGAATTTATTTTCAGCACATGTACTTTTTTAAATAATTTGAAGATACAATCGTAGAAAAAATTATGTGTGTATCACGAGCGTAAAGTGTCTTTGTTCCTCTTACACTATTGCAGCTCTCACTTTACGCACCTAATACACAAATAACTATTTTTTTTAATTTATAAATTTTTAAATGTTGCTATATTCAGAATTTATTGTTTCTGATGTCATCATAAAAATGCTTCAAACAAAAACAGAACCAATTATGATTTTTAGAAATTAAAAAAATTAAGAGTGATTTACTTAAACTATACATTTTTAGTACCGCTGACATGATAGTTATCTATTTCTAATATAATAATAATAAAATTAAAATTGTAAACATTAAAATTGTCGATTTATTCATTATACAAAATCAGATAAATTACTATTGGTATCTTAAAAACTAGTACACGTATTTCTTTGCTAAGATATTCTGATGCAATCGGGTGTTTAGGAAAGTAATGTACATATATCAATGTTAAGTTGTAAGTAATATGTGTTCATTTTGTGACATCTTTTAAAATTGTTAGTTCGTTAAATTTGTTTGCATTCATAATTATGTGAGAATTACATATTTAATTTGTTGATAAGTTTTTAGTAAAGGTACAGATATTATTTTAAGAAAATTATTACATTACTTGCTTGCAGGTTTTAGTGAAAACTTTAGTTAGCTACTTAAAAAATATATTTATTCATTTTGATATTGACAATATGTTATTAGTTTATAATCTGAAAATAAATTATTTATTTTTTTCACAAGAAGTGTAATCAAATATTTGTAATTGTAATTAATCAAAAAATGATTTCAATTGAAGTTTGCTGAAATGTTTTCGAATAATCGGAGTATAAGCTTCCGAGAAAACTTCACCCGCCGAACCATCCACCAATAGACTAAGGATTCGCCAATTGTTTTCAAATAGTGAATTAATTTGTTCACCTAAAAATAAAAGAATTATTGTAAGTTACAAATATTTGTTATAGTAAATATGTATTATTCAATTTCACCTCGTTTAGGATTATCAATGCTTGTAATTACTATGGTTAATTTTTCCGCATGTAACGGCAATTTAGAACTAGTTAGTTGGATATAATTTTCATCTTCAAATAGTTCTATATCATAATCGAAATGATAATTGTAAATACCGTTAGCTGAAAATAACAAATATTTTATTAGTATTTTTATTAAATACTTAACATGGTATCTGTGATCATAATCAAATTTAAAGAAACAAAATGCTGATTCATAACAATTATATAAATTACATATAATCTTATAATTAAATTGTATATTGTTTTATCGTACTAGTCGAATAAAGAGTCATAATAATGGTCAGTAAACAGTGTCATAAATCAAGTAGTTATGGTATCAAAACCAAAAATAAGTTATTAGTATTAGTGGTATCGAGTCGGCTTGTGGATTTGAAAACCAAGATTCGATTCCCACAGCCGACAAACAATTTTCACCACATTAATACTACCCCTGTGGCTCCCCCACCACTAACATCTTTGGGGGCCGTGATTTGATGACTGGTAACCGTATTTCACGCGAAGAAATATATCTATCACTTACCGAGATCTGTTACGACAGAGTACCACACCCAGTAATGGGAAAAAGGCGTGATGATATATTTATTTATTATAACGTTAATTTTCTTATTTTATAATAGGTTTCAATTATTCTATTGTCATATCTATTAATATTGAAAGTGTATAATTCCAGCGGCTACAATGCGGCTGTTTTTTTTTAAAGAAAATAAATTTTAGTCGATTACTTACTGTAAGTAGCGTTAGCTTCACCATGTTCATCCATGTCGAAACCTACGAAGCGACCTTTTATTTTATAATCTCCAATCGCTGATAATATTGGCTGAGAATAAATGATATCAACGCCTTTGTTTTTAAAATCGATACTATAAGATATAAAATATGTTGTTACTATATTCTGACGATATGATATAAATTACGTACTTAATATGATTAAACTTGATATTTTCGAATCCAAATATAGATCCATTCATTGCTCCACTTGCAAAATATGGGACTACTTTTTCTGCTTTAAATGGTATTTTATGTAAATTATATGCTACAATAAATATTTTGAATTAATTATCGATACTATTAATAAACATTATATTTAAAAAGAAACAAGATTATTTTTATGTAGTCTTTCGTCTTTATTGGTAAGTTTTCCATAATCAATTATTAAATATTTTATAAGTAATATTCTATTTGATTAACTATTGGAAATCTTTTGAAATATGATATTCTTATTTTGAATAAAAATTATCCTTTATTTAAAAAAAAATAGTGTAACTAATACCTTTTACAAATTTGGGCCATTCGTCATTTGCTCTTTGAGTTAAACAAGTGCTAAAATTTTCGTCATTTATTTTACATTTAAGAAAAGTTGAAGCTGAAAATATGTCAACATTATATGGTTTCATGATATATACAATATTAAATTTTTACTTACGAATGTCTGTTCCTTCGATTACAATATAGAAAATACTCAATAAAACAAAATAATTCCTCATGATTAGGTAATAATGTGTTGTTCTAACACTAAATTAAATTTAAATTTTACAAAGTTTATATAGAATCTCAAATTAATTTAATATGCTAATTTATTCTCAATAAGATGCAAAATAATTTAGAAGAAAAGTTATTAAATATTCGAGTATTCTTTATATAATTTTAAAATATTTTTAAATTTTAATGATGTAGTTTAATTATTAGTTTTTATCTATATAAAAAAGATCAGAATGATATTTAGGAAAACATGCATTGTCGTTTTTTCTACATTTTTTTAAACAAATCACCTGAAACATTATAAAAATATGTTTCTATTTTACGTTTATTAAATTATTAACTTTTAGGTACTTACGACTAGCAGCTCCAGCACCAATCGAAAATAAAAAAATAAATTTCATAGTTAAATATTAAGATTATTCTGTCATTAAATGAAATAAAATTTGCACACAGATTATAGCGAATTCGAAATTTTTAAATATGGAAATTTATTCTTGACGTAGGGTAATAATATTATAAACAAAACAGGTACTTATCTAATAAAAAATGTATTATTATTGTATAAAAAATAAGACTATTTAAAATGTTGATGTTGCAGCTTAATCGAAAATTCTAAACATTATCAGGATTGATTTAATCAATTTCAGAAAAACTGATCTAAGTGAGTTTGTAATGAAATATTTTCAATGTAAAAAATAAAAGATTGTTTCTATACAGTGGTCAGACAACATTATAATAAACACAGAAAAAGTTACATCATTTAGTTGACAAATAAGAAGGAATTTTAGGCACATTATTATTTTTAGTGATTTTATAGTTTTAACCAGTTATGTTTCTAGCTGAAGATACTTATAATAACATTTTTTCATACAAGACTAGACAAAAAAAGAAGAAAAACATATTTTTTCTACGATTGCCAAGAAAAGTTGACAATTACGCTCTCATTTGTCATCGTAAAGATAACGTTTTCTGTGGAACAATAGAAAAATATCTTTTTTGCGCGTCTCCAATGGCAACGCGCGAAAAAGATGTTAAATGCGCGCGTTTCCAATGGCAACGCGCGAAAAAGATATTAAATGCGCGCTTATTTCAATAGTTACTAGGGATACAAACAAAATAGAAACTTGTCATATTGACAAAACGAATTTATTTTCAGTACGTGTACTTTTTAAAATAAATTTAAGATACAATTGTAGAAAAAATTATGTGTGTATCACGAGCGTAAAGTGTCTTTGTTCCTCTTACACTATTGCAGTTCTTACTTTACGCTCTTAATACACAAATAACTATTTATTTTAATTTATAAAGTTTTAAATGTCGCTATATTCAGAATTTATTGTTTCTGATGTCATCATAAAAATGCTTCAAACAAAAACAGAACCAATTATGATTTTTGCCGATTGACATTAAAAGTAGGCTTTTGTTGATAATTGACAGACTGTAAAAAAAGGGTTGCTATAGAAATATAACAAATTTAACATTTATGATTTAATTTAATAAATATAATTACAACCGCATATAGCTTTTTTAATCCCGGGTAGAGCTAACATTCTTTCATTATAATGAGTCCCATAATTCCAATGTCGGAACATAGGGGCCGGGCACACCGAGCCGCAGTTTTTTTTTTACACTGCCGTACTGCCGGTTTCTTTAGTCAGATTATTTAAGGCGTATAAGTGACTAGCTTATAGCGCCCGAGTGTGATAAATACATGAAACTGTATTTTTATATTTTACGACAAATCACACATTGTCGGCAGGCGGATTCGAACCGACGAACCTTGGTTCGGGTGACGTCACAGTATGCTAAGAGATGTGCCTTAACACGCTCGGCCACCGCGCCTGCATAACATTCTTTCATTACTTTCCATTATATTTTGTAAATTTTATTACTATATAGTGATTGATAACATTCACAAAATGCAGAATGACATTTATGAAATTATAAACATCAAATTTGTTTTTACATTGCAACCACTTAACAAATGCATAACAACATGATGGCTATGATGATGCCGATAACATAAAAAATATTTAAAATAGTTACAAAATAATATTAGATTTAAAAAATCATCAAAAAAAAATATGTGTTCAACACGACAAAAAAAGCAGATTTACGATCTGCAATAGATATGGAAATCTAGCCGAGACAGTAAACCAGTTACTTTTTTGCTTTGTAATAAAATAACTATTTTTGCATCTTTTCTTCGATGCATTTTTGTCTTTCATAATATACGTTCGAGAAAGATATGCACTTTTTTAATTACGTTATATACAATAAATTTTGAATATACTATAGGTATAAATAAATATACTTGATTCTCAGACTGTAATATAATAGTTATTTACGTCAGGAAAGCGTTCAATTACAGGATGAGTAGATAGTTTACGAATCCTGTTCGATGCTTTACTAACGTGTTACGTGTAACATTTTATCTGAAACTTATAAACAAATAATAAATATTTTAAATAAAAGAAATATTTGACTTATATATTCAGTCAGTATTTTATGTTGCTAAGTAACTAGACACTCACGTTTCTTTCATTGCCTGCCTGGACAGGAAATATGTTATTTTCCTAACTAGGCATGCAAAGCAAAACTTTCCTAAGTCTGAAAGGTCAGGCAAATGTATATTTTCCTGTCAGTTTCAGGTAAAATATATTTGAACTGTTCTGTATAATTGTCATTTTAAGAGTAGAAAAAGGGTACTAAATTGAAGTGTATAATTTGAGAAATATAAATGAACATATCTCTTCCTCTAAAACAGCTGTTTCATTAAATTAATTCGCATTCACAATTACGTGCGACTATAACTTGAAATTGTGTGACTGCCGACAGCACAGATCTAGATATGAAAGCAAACTTAAAAGCCGGATGGCAGCGGCCGGTGTCATTATATCAGACGTACATTTAATTACTTATTTTATTACTTAATTCTGAAATACTGAGACCAGTTTCAAGAGAAGGTGCTAGTTAAGTTATTAAATAAATATTCTAACGTTAAGTGCTTTAGTATACTTGATGTAGGTACTGTTATTACTTACTAGTCAATTGCTACTTAAAATGCTTTTAACATGATATTAGATATTATTATAAATAACACAAAAAAGAGACAGATCTGAAAACTGAAATACATGAGAATGAGAATCGTTATTCATTTTGTTTAGAATCTTGATATAATCATGCAAAAATAATATGATTTTAGTTTAATTTTAGAAAATAACTAAAAAAAGCTTTCACGTTTTTATTAAAAATAATTCACATATAAATATTTATTTACCTTGATTTCAGCATTTTTTGTTTGTTCAGAATATCAAATGTTAAAATAATTTTGTTTTGTTTATTATTTATAAAACTTCAGTTTTGTTTCTAATTTAAAAAGAATTTTTATGCAAATAAAAATTTGCTAAATATGAACATAAATTGCTTAATTTTATTTGAAGATATATACATATATAATATCACAATATATGCCATGAAATAGGGTAGAACGAACCCCTAAAAGAATAATAGAATATCCACTAATCAGATTCATCAAAATATCAGTCCTCGTTTAATATTTTCATACTCGCTTCAATTGCATTCACGGTACCTCCATACAAGTTCATTTACTCCTCGCATACGAAATTTTTCATTACATAATAAATCTTCAGCCACACTCATCCATTCGCTTAACGAATCTAGAAAGATAAGAAAGGAAGGAAGCATCGATCTGCGCTTAAAATAAAATAAATATATTCGTCGTTTTAGATGCTTGGATTATTTTTTGTTTTGTTTATAAAAGTCGGCAATCAGAAAGAAGAAAAACAACTTTCTGAAGGGTAAGAATTTTTTGTAGTTTGTTTGGGTCCCAAATAATTCATGCTCATTAGAACAGCCATCCCTTTCGACATTTCGACCCTGTAAACGTGCAAGAAATAAAGGAGCGTCAACAATGCCAAAGCATTTTCTTTATACGTTCGTTACAGAACTCAACAGATGTCAGTGTGTGTCTGTTCTGTTGTTACATTCCGATCGTTTGGTCTATAAACATGGGGAATGTTGAGCTTCGTACCTCACGGCCGCCGTTATACAAAGATCGACGAGTAAACTTGTCTGTCATCATGGTTTTTACTTCTTGTATAAATAACCTTGTATTGAAAGTAAATATAACAATGTGTTATGTGATTGCAAATAAAGTGACAGCGAAGAATGTACAAGATCAATCATGGGATGTTAATTTTAGGAAATTTGTTTTGTCGTTTTGTTTATACTGTTTTACTTCTATGAATTTTTACATTTTAAATTATTCACGAGAAAAACACCTTTTTTTGATCAAACTGGTAGAAAATTTAGATTTCTTGATACAAATGTAATTGAAGCATTTAAAAAATGTTTAATAGTCAACTGATAATTCGTTGTAGTCACCATTTTGAGATTTAGTATTTCAGTAAATACTTTGACAAATATTTTCATTTTAAATTATAAATTATATTTATTTTCTCATATTAAATTGCATACTCATACTATCAGTATTGATTCAGACCCCTAATGTATATTATTTAATGAATATTCTGTATATTACCTCTAGACAGTACTGCTAACTAGTGATGGATTATTGAAGCTTGGCTTACATTAAAGATATATGAAACAGAACGAAATTGATAGTATCATATTAAACCGAAAAGTAAAAAATCTGATGTGGACACCACATGACTTCCTTGTACGCGTATTAAACTATAGATATTTTTTTAATTGCACATATTTGACATAAAATCTTTTATTTTTTATTTTTTGTTCTAATCCATAGCAAACTTAATTACAAAAAAAAACACAAAATATATACTATTTAAATTTAGATATCTCGCTTATGCAAAAGGCTAATTTAAAAATTCTTAATGTGCTAGACGCAGAATTTAATTCTCTAAAACTTTTATTTGAAGCATTTATTTCTAAAATTAAAATAATACCATTTTTTTCAAGGAAAACTGTTAGCAGCTTCATGTAATGTGTCACTTCCGGTTAGTGTATTTTAACCAAAATCTATTATATTATTTCCATTGATATAGTAGTCTTATATACCAAATTTGGAAAGTTTTAAATTATATTTGAATATAGTTTTTCATGAAAATCTATTATAGGCTTCAAGTAAAGTACCACTTCCGGAAGTTATATAATGACCAAAAAGGGAGGTGCACAACTAGATGTTATAACAGTCCTAAATATAAAATTTCAATTTTCTACGGCTTACCGTTTTTGAGTTATGCGAGATACATACGTACGTACGTACGTACGTACGTACGTACATACGTACATACGTACGTACAGACGTCACGACGAAATTAGTCAAAATGGACTCAGGGAGGGCCAAAATGCGTATTTCCACTGAAATCTGAGAACCGAAAATTTTCGCGATAACAATACTTCCTTTACTTCGTACAAGGAAGTAAAAAGGGAAAAACAGTGACTTATATCATTAATACTTTCATAGTCAGTTGCACAATTAAAACTTAAATTGTATACTTGGTTTAAATACACAAAAGTAAATCAAATGTTTGACAGCAATGCCAATTATGACATGTAATTTCGATTTGTTTGTATTTATTTAAACGCAGTATAAAATTTAAATTTTGTTGGTGCTATTGGCCATTAAGAACTAAATTCTTAAATTGAATAATTTAATAAAATATTACTTACAGTATATAGTTTATTAGTAAATTAACTAAATTAGCGCGTAGAAATATAAAATACAAAATATAAACTAGTATTATTTCGCAATATTTTAGAAAAAACTATATTAATTTCCAGTAACATCTACATTCACCAATCACACATTGTTGCAAAATTAATTCATATATTCACAGTAACGAGCAATAGAAATATGTAAATTTTTGAGAAACATTAGATTTATGAAAATATAATCAGATATAGTTCGGTACCAATATTTGTTTGTTTAAAAAGAAATAAAGTACGTGTTTTCTGCCAATTTCCAATTTTTTTTCATATATTCTGGATAAGTAATAAAGTTCAAATTAGTTTACTTCTCACTAACGCAGAGTTCTTAAATCGGCGTATCGCAAGATTTTACAATGCATACATTAATTCTTCATTTTATATTAACACTTCATTATATATATATATATATATATATATATATATATATATATATATATATATATATATATATATATATATATATATATTTGCTGTGCCGTAGAATTTTAATAATTGTGCGTCTTGAGACAAAAAACTATTGAAAAGCTCTGAACTAGGGGATCGCACAATCATTTGTTTCTTTATTATTAAATTTCTTTTATAGGTATGTGGCAAGAGGTAAAAAATATAAAATGATGTTTCATCTTGTATTTATGGAATGTACAAATGCGCTATTATTGTGTGATGTCTTCAAGAATAAGGAAAATAAAAATGTAATATTTCTATATGAAAATTTCTTGGGGAGATGAGCGCAGAAAATTTATTTCAGCGATTTAAAATGTAGAAAGTGTGGAAAGAAACACAAATTGAAATAAAATTGCAAAACATATTTCGAATTTCCATCGAAGTACATCTTTACTAGTCCACCGATTTCATCATTACCATATTTATAGGTATTTTAAAACGACAAATGTTCATTTAATAAATCCCGCTGCTGAAATATCCAACATAGCGCTCGCATAATTCGAATCCCAGGCCGGCAGTATCGAATTCGGTCCCCATTTTACAATTTACATAAAAAAATATATTTCCGATATCAATGCTACATAAAAACGGAACACGGCGTCTCAATATGGCGCTTTTCGCATCTCCTTCATTTCTTTATACGACTCGCGATGGAGTAAAAAGTTATTTGATCAGCATCCGGGACATTCACTGAATTTAAATACGCACTTTCGACGAGAGCTCACTGATTTTTTCACAGCCGTATCGCATCGGTGGAAAGGTGCGAATGTGTAACAGTGCCTGCTTTTGTGAACGCGTGTTTTTATTGTTTTAATGCGATCGAGGTTTTTAATTGCGGGTATTATTTTATATGCTTTAGGGAATAAATTTTGATGGTTATGGTATGGTTTATGGTTTTCATATTTTTGTTGGAAATTGCGTTCAGTTTCAGCTCACAGGATATGTGATGAATTTTTAATCATGAACGATTTTTAAATTTTTAATATTATCCTGTTCAACGTATTACTCTGCTAAAATATTTAAAAATTGTTTTGAAAACTCTTTTGTAGCATAATCAACGAGCGAGAATTACTTTTAATATATGCATGAGTGTCAAAACTTGTCTTTTATCAAAACTTTAGTATACAAATACTTATTTCTGTGAAAATTCAGCAAATATAAGATTCTACGATAAAACAAAACGCAGGGCAACTATGACATTTTACTTTACTTACTTAAATAATATCAAACATAGTTAAGTTTAAAGCAAGCACTTTTATTAATGACTTAAATGAAAGATTATTCATTTGTCCGGTAAATTAGAAAATATATTAATATATGATAATTTTGACAATTGATATAATTTATTCACTCTATGCTGTGAATACATCTTTTACCCATTTCTGGATGTGACACTCTGCAGATCTCAGTAAGTGATATATTATGGTTGATAGCCGTGAAATTAAAGTTTTCAAAGATGTTGCTGGTGTGGGAAGCCACAGGGGTAATTTAAATGTGGGAAAAATTGTTTTTTGATTGTGGGAATCGAACTTGAGTTTTCAAATCCATAGATCAAGTCGATAGCAATAAGGCACCTTTCCCGTTACAAGAAATATATCATCACATCCTTGATCAATTTACCCTGCATGTGACACATTGCCGTAGCAGATGTCGATACGTGATATATTTTTAAGCGTGAATTGCGGTTACCAGACAGGCCGAAAGACCGACTTTTCTAAGATGATTATAAAAATAAAATAAATAAATATATCATCACGCCTTTTACCCATTACTGGGTGTGGCACTCTGCCTAAGCAGATTTTGGTAAGTGATATATTTTTTCGCGTGAAATGCGGTTACCAGTCGTCAAATCACGGCCTCCATAGATATTTGTGGTGGGGGAGGCACAGGGGTAGATTTAAATTGGTGAAAATTGTTTGTCGGCTGTGGGGATCGAACCAGGGTTCTCAAGATCCACAGGCCGACTCGATACCACTGAGCCACCTACCCCATTATTATTATTTTTTTTAATCAAAATCTCGAGATAGAAAAAATCATCATCGTATAGGTATATATAGTTGGGAAACTAAAAATCAATTTTCGTAATTAGTATGCGTTACAGATATAATGCTGCATTGGGAAAACAAACATTGCTATACAATATCCGATAAATGACTGTTTATAGTGTTAGTCAAAATGTACATTTCAAGAAACATGTTTTTAATTTTACAAATTATGAAAAAAATCTTTTTGATTTATGATCGTTACATTATATAATTTTGTCCATAGTATAAAAGCACCCCGCATACATGTCAAAATATTTTGGCAATTATGTTATTTTTGAAACAATATCAGAAACAACAAAACAAAACAAGATGGTCTTGTCAATATGCATTTGGAATAGTATACTATCTGAATATTTAAATTTTTCACTAAATAGTTTAAAAATGTTAGACAGACTTTTTAATCGACGCTTATAAGATCTTATGTTGTTATTTTGCAGAAATACCTGAGAAGAAACCAACTTCATTTGAAAATATGCAAGTAAAGAGCAGTGTCATTGTCTTAAGGCTGTACCCGTATCTCGTGTACAGGATACTCATAAAGTACAGAAGGTTACAACATAACCGAGTTCCTAACGAGTCGAACAAACGTCAGAGTATCTTAGCGCCTGCACCGCATAAAACGATAAAAGCTACAACCCACATCGGTCGAGGAGCAATGGTAACGGCAGAACACGACACAGAAACAAACAGAATCGAACGGCAATGGCCAATGGGAATGCAAATGAAACATACGCGGGAATGTTTATTATTCCTGTAGGACTCTAGCGTAAACATACTTCGGACAGTAATTCTCGGACAGGGTTCTACTAGATATTACGATAATGAAGCGAAATAAATATATCATCACGTTATTTTACTCATTACTGGGTGTGGTACGTGCTATTCTGTCCTAGTAGATTTCGATAAATGAATAATGACTTATCTTTGCACCATACATAATTGGGATCGTGAAGTAATAACAAGGATTAATATAATAACAAATAATATTTAATACAAAGAGTTTATGAATTTATAATGTGCTTCATTTCCGAACCAGTTGATCAATAATAATGACAATATACCCGATGCTACAGAAACTAGTGTTGCCAACAATATTTTCAAAGCTATCCACATATTGAGGTATAAAGCTTCCAGTTTTAGTATTTTTATAAATTTCAAAAGAACACTGGGTTGCTCATGACTTTGAAGAAGGATTGACATTTTAAAAATCTATGTAATAAAATAGTATTCGTAACGACACAAAATAATTATATTATTTATATAACTTACAGTTTGTTTCCTGGATTATTTAAATTATGGTGCTATTCTGTAATTTTCTGTAACGCTACAGTTCTATAAATTTGAACAAAAGCGCATAGATTTTTATTGACAAATACATTTAATGCCATTTGACAATCAAATATGATGCGCTTTTGTTCAGATTTACAGATCTGTAGCGTTATAGAAAATTACAATAATTATAAATTATTTAATAAAGCTACTTTGTAGGTGGCTCAGTAGTATCAAGTGGCCTGTGGATCTTGAGAACCCTGGTTCGATTCCCAACAATTTTCACAAATTTAAATCTATCACTCTGGTTCCCCCCTCCACTAACATCTTTGGGGGCCGTAATTCGACGGCTGATAATCGCACTTCACGCGAAAAAATATATCACTTACCGAGATCTGTTCACGGCAGAGTGCCACATCCAGTAATGGGTAAAATGCGTGATGATATATTTATTTATTTGTAATTTGCAACTGATAACATGTATCGGTCGATACGTACCGACTGTCGTCCCAGTTTCAGTCCCAGTCAAGAATGAAAAATGCGCTTGTTTTTACAAAAATAATATTTACATTAAATACTTTGTAATATTAATACTCTGCCGTTGCCGGCATAATACGACATTCATATAATTGTATACAAATTATACTTACAATTTATTACAATGCATAATTAACCGACAGTTTGAGACGTAATTATGTCTGTTGTGTGTTCATCGTCTTCGATGCGCCCCTAATATTTTAGCGACTCTGATTGAATGTACTAATGTAGTATAATTTCTAATCTTAATTATGCGGAAAGAATATGCTGGCATATTTATTATATTTACAAACAGAATAAATATTACTCTTCATATTTGTGTTTACTAGTACAAGAAAAAATAAGTAAAGAATTTAAATTTTAAATTTGGTAAACAAACAAAATGAGTAAAAATAGGCATCACCTTAAAATTTAAAAAATAAAAATTCCAAGCTCGTGCCAACGAAAAGTATTTGTCACTGCACTCTTTCATTAAAATGCATAGCTGCAGAAGTTTTATTATTTACGCATCTTCATTAGAATAAAAACGACACGGGTCTTATTATTGTCTCGCCTCTCGCCGATTATGCATTAGTTTCTTGAAACAAGGTGCCCAGAGTGTTTAATATTCGTGCCCGAGTAAATGGGCGAGCAGTTTCTAGAAAAAAATATAAGCGAGACGACATTTATACGTATTTTTAAAACGTGGGCTATTTTATAACCATGCAATATGAATACGAATTGAATGAAAGAGAAAAAAGAACAACCATTTACAAAGTGATGTATACAACGAGCTTATGTATATTTTGTCTCTACAAATTGGAAACATTTCGTTGTGAAGTATAAATTTAAACTTTATTTTACTTGTATTAAAATTATTGTAATTGTTATGGCTGTTTATGTTTCTAAAACTGGTAAATGATTTGAATATTAAGTATGAACATTTATCTAACTGTTTGATATTATTTATTAAAGTGTTGGCTAAGTTTTTGTGTTTTGATTGTTTTTTCTGTAGTTGTTTACACGTTTATGGACCACCTTTAAAAAATACGTGGGAGATTTTTATAGTCGCTAAGATTTAATGTAATAAATTTTTAATGGAATTTGACAAATAAGTACAATAAAATTATTATTACAATAATTATTTTACGACAAAATTATATCACAGCCAGACGTTATTTATTGTAAATTTTTCTAAGTAACACTAGTTGCAAAATATAGCAATTAATTATCCTTAAATTTTCTCCTAACTACAGATTTAGAAAATGTTACGAGTATGTATAATTTGAAACATAACATTATTAAGAAACGTGGATAGGTTATGAACTTACAGATTTTGGTTTATTTCCAGCTTAAAATTTGAAACATTTTCTTTCAAATTATAAATATAGTTTACTCAGTAGCGTAATTTAGTGTCTCTGAGCAACTCGCAAAAATTATCGTTGGATTCCCTATTATATATTTAGGAAAATACCTGGACATTATTTTATGAATGAAATATTTAATAATAATAAATCGACATTTCTTAATTATTGTTTTGCCTGTTTTAATAATTTTTAATTTACTAAAAGATGTCTCTGGTGATGATATGGTTACTGATTAAAAGTAATAAATAAATAAAAATCTTAGTATTAGTAATGGTTACTTCACAAAAATAAATGTATAAAACTATATTTGATTAAGAGTATAAATTAAATTTTAAGGATAATTCACAGTTTATTTTGATTTGATATTGTCAACTTAGGGAAAATTTACAATTTAAGTGACAGCGTTGCAACTGGCCATAAGCTATTTTATTGCAGCTGATGTTATTATATCTTTTTTTGTAACAAATGCAAATATATGTAACTACATTCATTGTGCCAGTATGGTGGTGTGGGATAGCGTTATGGAATTCGCATCCGAAGATCGTGAGTTTGAATCTCACTCAAGCTAAAAATTATATTAACTGCCATATTGCGGCTCAGTGAGTGCGGATCCTGTACTGTTATTGGGATTAAGTTCCTGTTGTACAGAAAACATAAATTAATTAATAAATTTGAGGTAAGTTAATTATTTCAGAGTTTACAAATTTAATTCTTTATAAATAAAAGTAGTAAGTTGTTTTTTTCCATATTCATTGTCATAACTAGGGCGTAAGATTAGGAAATTTACATATCATGTAAACGGATAATTCTCAAAGTTCTTCACGAAATTTTCTAGATGTTTGTTTAAAAGAGGTAAATTAATAATAAAAATTCACCAGAGCGATTATTCCTTTAAAATAAATTGACCGCTAGTAAAAACAACTCTGTGACTAATTTTATATTTCAGTGTAAGGTTTCTAAAATATTTTAGAGATAAATATTCCAAATAAAATATTTGAAGTAATTTTCTGAACAATAATTTAGACACGTTATTGACCAAGAAAAATGTCCGCTGAAACGAAAGATTTGACTGTATATAATTAATATTAGAATTCAGATACAGATTAATGACTGTTTTCACAAAATTATTTATCGAATTGTTCATACAGCGCTTCATTAACTAATGATATTTCGATATTTTAATTTCAAAAAATTGATGAGTAATTAAAGATAAATAATTTAACAATTTCATTCCGAATCAAATTTCTCTAATCATCATATTGTCCGTCTTTCAACCCAAGGAAAACCATGAATAAACATTGACAAAAAACCTGTACATAAAATTAGTGAGAGCTACAAATAAGCCCGCTTAGAATCCCGTCCGACAAACAGTGTTTTGTGTTTAAACAGTCTTAAAAGTAGCAATATGTCTCCTCGGCGTCTGAATGCCTGGCTTCACGCGGCGATATTCGGCGTAAAATGTTATGATTCCACACTAAACCTCTCACTACAGACATGTTAACGACGCTGAATGCCCATGTATTACTGCTGCCGGCCTGTGACACTTGCCCGCTGCCGTTGCGAGAATTTATTATCTATAAGTCTTTAGTTCTCCTTGTAGGCAACAGATGGACTCACGTGTATTTTTCACTACGTTTATTACTGCGAATGTTATGGTTTCAATGGGGTTTATAGTCGCGTCATTCTGCTGGATTTAATAATACATCGAATGGGTTAATTTTATGATAATGTTTATAGTTTATAGGTTGTTCCGGATATTTTATGGTTAATAGTAGCGCTACTTTCGGAAATAATTTTACTCCTACTATAGTGAATTGTTAAATAGTAATATTTTAATTAATTAAACAGACTTACATTATTCATTAATATTTCTATGTAATAAGATACAAAATAGCTATTTATGAAACTAATAAGGAAATGAAGGTTATTACCTTACGCATGTGAAATATGCAGAACGAGGCGTAGCCGAGTTATGTAGACACATAAGTAAGGTAATAACCAGGGTTCGAAGATATATATCGATCGATATATATCTTCGAACCCTACTTTAAAACAAGACTTCTTGGTACGTAAATAACTATTAAAAAAACTATGTATAAAATAAAATGAGAGACACCGAAGATTGGTTATTTCTTAAAATTACCCCTTTGGTTTTTAAAATTTTAATTCAATTTTCCCAAAAATCCTTAATCGTAGGATTATTAAAACGAAAATTTACATACATATGTATTTTGACCCACTGAATATGACGATTCGTCATATTTTTGCAATGATATATATCCATTATATAAAAATATCAAATAGTTTTTGTGATATAGCCTCCGGAAAAGAGAAATTTTTCGTATTTTTAAATTTTTCTACTTTTCGGAGGCTATATCTCAAAAACTAAATGTGATATGAAAACGCGCTCAACGGCATTAATTTTCTCGTGCTTCAGTTAACTTATAAACATAGTTTCAGCGATTTTTATTTTTTTCAATTTTCCGCCAAAAAAATCGCAAAAAGCGGTTTTTTAACATTTTCTCGAAAACCAGAAGTCATATGCATTTGAAGATTGCACCACTGGATTCAGTGGGTCAAAATACATATGTATGTAAATTTTCGTTTTAATAATCCTACGATTAAGGATTTTTGGGAAAATTGAATTAAAATCTGAAAAAAACAAAGGGGTACCCCTTAGGAAATAATTAAAAATATTAAATTGCTTAAAATTGTATGAAAATTTGCTTATAAGTCAATTCGGACACGGGAAATTCAACGCCGTTGAGCGCATTTCCATATCTTGTTTAGTTTTTGAGATATAGCCTCCGGAAAAGTGAAATTTTTCGAATTTTTCAGTTTTTCTACTTTTACGAGGCTATATCTCGAAAACTAAATGTGATATGAAAACGCGGTCAACGGCATTATTTTTCTCGTGCTTCAGTTAACTTATAACCATAGTTTCAGCGATTTTTATTTTTTTTCAATTTTCCGCCAAAAAAATCGCAAAAAGCGGTTTTTTAACATTTTCTCGAAAACCAGAAGTCATATGCATTTGAAGATTGCACCACTGGATTCAGTGGGTCAAAATACATATGTATGTAAATTTTCGTTTTAATAATCCTACGATTAAGGATTTTTGGGAAAATTGAATTAAAATCTGAAAAAACCAAAGGGGTACCCCTTAGGAAATAATTAAAAATATTAAATTGCTTAAAATTGTGTGAAAATTTGCTTATAAGTCAATTCGGACACGGGGAATTCAACGCCGCTGAGCGCATTTCCATATCTTGTTTAGTTTTTGAGATATAGCCTCCGGAAAAGTGAAATTTTTAGAATTTTTCAGTTTTTCTACTTTTACGAGGCTATATCTCAAAAACTAAATGTGATATGAAAACGCGCTCAACGGCATTAATTTTCTCGTGCTTCAGTTAACTTATAAACAGGGTTCGAAGATATATATCCATTATATAAAAATATCATATAGTCTATAATAAATACAGTATACCTCTCATTATTACTTTCATTAATTCTGTTAAAATTATATTCTAAAGATAATTCTTACTTTACTAGCTTTTGACTAACTTCACATCAACGACATAAATCCAAATTGTGTGCCAATTGTGATGTCATTAACGGCAAAGTCTGAACCATTTCCAAAATTTTTATTTGGTACTCATTTTAGAAATACAAATCCTTTAATATGGTGGAAAAGTGTAACTATTAATGAGTCAGAGTGGCCAAATAAAAGTACATTTATTGAACTATGTGAACAGTTACACACTGCTGTAACAGCAACAGCAGGGCTGGAACGATATTTCTCCACTTTGGGCATTGTCCAATCTCAATTACGTAATCGTCTCGGTAACGACAAAGCCAGTAAATTAGTTTTTATGTTTAAATATTTAAACCCAGGAAGTTCATCAGAAGATGATGATTTGCCCCTATCTAGGATATAGGATTATTTAAATATTCTTACTATTCTTAGTACTATATAATATTTGTGTATCCATTCAATGTATATTTACTTTTTTTCATTACCTATGTTAATTTTTTATTTAGAAGTAATAATTTATTTTGTATTTCCTATTGTGATAATAAATGTGTACAAAAACTAAAATTAAAAAATAAATATCCAAAAAGTGATATTTATCTGATATATATCCTATATATCAGATATTTTGATATTTATTATAAATATCATGATATTTACGAACCCTGCTAACAAGTAACACTACCTAACTGTCACTCACCGATTTAAATGAAACTTGACATACTAATAGATCTCTAAAAAATATTGAACCCCTATTTTTTTTACTTCCGAAAGTTGCTTTTTAGGGATACAAACTACCCCTGAAAGATGGTAAAAGCATTTAATAAGTCATATGATTTATTAAATGGTAAAAGCAAGAATCGCCATAAATGAAATTAAATAATACCAAAATATTACGCGTGGTTGTTATAGAAAATTTACTCATGCGCGCACCTCTAGTGCCGTTCGAAAATTAGAACATATAGTTAGCTTAAAGATAATTATTTCATAATTCAACAGATTTCCATATCCATATCTGTCTTCAACAGAGAGTTATATTCATAGTAAATAAATTTTATAATAAATTCATAAATAACATCGGAATAATATCTAGAAAAAATTATTGATCATTATAAATAATTACAAATAAAATATCCAAAAGAAAAACAATTTTAAGGTCATTAGAAATAATAAACACTTCAATTCAACAAAAAAACTCTTTAAATATTCCAACACAAGTGTGTTCATTATACAATCAACATCAAGTGAAGTTCCATTTCATCGTTGATCGTTCAACTGGCGAGCGATTGATATAAATTTAATAAACATGTTAGTGAAGGATCACTGAGATCACTGAGTTCCGTTCATCCACACTACAGAATGACCGAGTCAATTACGAATCCGAGCCAACAAGGTGACTATTGTATCGAGAGCTCGTTAAAATTTATCAGTCATGCTTCGTCGTGTGACTGTTCCCTTATTTACAATTCTCCATGCTTTGTGAATTTCGCAAATAATATTTCATTGTCAATCAGAAACTTGCACTGCAATTTTTATTTTTATTTTGGATTGATTGTTGTTAAATACTTTTTAAATAGTGGACAAGTCACGGATTTAACCCTCATTTGTAACATTTATGAAACAATTTGTTAGGAAGTTTTTTTTGTAAGCAATTCTTTTCTGATTATAAACTTCAAATAAAATTTGTTTTATTCTGGAAACTGTTTGACAAATTTCTTTTAATTTTTAATTTTTATTAATTACAGTAATTATGTTTAAAAGTTACAAAAAATGTTTTTTAACGCGGAAATGCTTTCTAAAAACACAATACAATTTGTTCATGAAATTAAAAAGTAAATACTTATCAAATGATAAAATTACTTATTAATTTTACATCTCGAGATAAAATTTATAATAACTATTCGGGGAATAAATAAAAATATATCGCATATTACCAATAATAATCATTATATTGAATACCATTTTCTGATGCAATATTTTTTCAGTTATCCTGTCTATAGATATCAGGAACTTTATTCGGAGAAAAGCCGGGTTTTAGAGAAAATAATATTTCCACTTAGATTACGCTTTCCACGGAGTGTCAATCTAACATAATTTAGGCAGACTCTTTTCAAAAAACAAAATGATCTGAATCCAAGTCTCATTGTTGAACGAATTTTTTTTTTATGAATTAATAAATAATATTTCAATTTAAACTATCAAAAAAGTAATTTGTTCCAGTTTTTAATAACCTGTAATCTGTAAATATATTATTTTCATAATCAATATATTATTGTAATCTATATATTTGCTACAGTAAATATTCTGATGTAATCAATATAAGGTTTTAATTGTAGTAATAAACAAGTAATTTCTATAAAAAATTTAATGCAAAACTTTAATGTGTCAAAATATTTGATAGAAAAACTTCATGAATTTGTTTCTGTGGCTAACACCATTAAATTGTGATTTTGTAAATTTTCATATTTAATTTCTACCGCTATAAAACATAGGAAATGAAATTGTTTTATTGATTTAGATGCAGAGCTTTCCAATTTTTGATTCAAAGTATTTTTGTCTAAACTAATTTGGAAAGCAATGCGCACGAAAAAAATGTGAAAAAACTTATGACTCGATTTTTATGATGCATCCGGTATATTGCTTCTCAAACAGTAGAGCAAATTATTATTTTTTAAATGGTAGCCTATATTATCTTTTAGTTCATTAGATAGAAAATTTTCTGATTTTAACAATATAAATATTGTATAGGATCGAATAACAATTATTTTGAGAAAAATGGTATTAATAATTAGAAATAATGTTACAATATTGAAATAGACTATGCAATAAACAAATGATACAGGTGACATATAGCTTTGTTATTTATGTTATTAATTGTTTGGCTACGCGATTATATAATTACTTATTAATTAAAATGGCTTAATACTTTCAAGAATTAACAAATTTAGATTAATATATTTTTTCTGTTATGTATGGAAAGTGTTGAAGAAGTTTAAATACAGTGATACATAGATTTTCATGGCTTTATCCCCAAAGACTGTAACCTATTCGTGAACTATTTGTCGAAATGCCTAAATTGTTAGGTCAATTAATAAGTTGAAAAGGGAACCTGAACCCAGAATAATAATGGTACCTGTATCATTTGTTTTGATTTGTTTATTGCATAGCCAATTTCAATATTGTAACATTATTTATAATTTCTAAGGAAAAGCCTATATATGTTATTTGTAGAAAAAAAGATCTCAGGAATTGAGGAGCGATAGATAGCGCGGCTTATTATAATAATAATAGAAAGTCAAAGTATCCAATTATCATTTCTATATGCACCGTTATCAAAAATCCGACGCCTACCTTGAAAATGTTAATATATGCCCCGGTCTCCAAGTCTAATAACTAAGGTTTGATACGTGTCACTAGTTCGCCAGTAGCACCGATATCGCATGTAGCTACATTGTATACGGGCTGTTATTAGCGAATATCGCAGCGTACATTGAGGAATACGTATCAGAAGTGCCTAGTGTCAGTTTATAAAGTTTTCTAGGCTGTGGTTTTTGTTTTTAGTTCCTGGGTGAAGTTATAATGATAGAGGATCCCACGCGACTGCTCTACAACTGTCTGTGTGTACAAATTACTACCTGCTGATACAAGATGGTTGACACATGCATGCATAAGTAATTATTAGCTGCTGTACTCAAATCACACAAGACTTAGATACTGGAACAACTTTAATAGACGTTCCACATATTGTCATTAGTTTCATAGCTATTTTCACGTACTTTATCAACAGGCAGCCATTTTGATCTAGTTTAAATGAAGAAATTCATAATCACGCCATGTTCACTGTCGGATCTAAAATATCGTTACTAAAGGGGGGAATTTACAAGGATTTCTTTCTAAAGTGGGTGTGACCTACATTTGTAGCCAAGATGGTTATCAAAATGAGCAAAATTTTATTCTTTGTCGGTTTATTGTTGACAAGTAAATTGATATTTTTGTAAACAGCAGAAAAGTAACTATTCAATATATAAACTCGGTTTAATGTATGATTTATTATTTTAAATTCTCATTTTACATTCATAAATTCTTTTTTATACTTCCGTTAGGAAATAGACGTTTTATTTCACTTATTTGAGTTGGTAATGAACTGCATTATTTAACTAGTGAAATAATGAGGTAACATAGCAAACAGATATCGTATTTATTAGAACGGAAGTAGAAAAAATATTGTTTGAAACTAGTAAGGAAATAGGTTATTACTTATGTGTTTACATAACTCGGCTACGCCTCGTTCTGCAATTTTCACATGCGTAAGGTAATAACCTTCATTTCCTTACTAGTTTCTTAAATAGCTATTAATAGACTAAAAAATTAAAAAAAATGTATGTACCATAGCACAGGAGAAACAAAGTCACAATTTATTTTTACATGTTATTTTTCTGTTAGAACTTATTTATTTATGCTACCTTGTACTATAGGAAATTAATCCCAATTATAGTACAAGAACCAGATTCACCAAGCCGCAGTGTGGTAGTTCATATATATTTTTTATGATTATGATTGAAATGGCCCCCATGTCCCTCCCCCTGGATTTGTCACTGGCTATAGCAGATCTCGGTAAGTGATATATTTTGCACGCAAATCACGGCCCACAAAGATGTTTGTGGGGGAGGAGTTATAGTGGTAGTTTTAATGTGGTGAAAAATGTTTGTCGGCTGTGAGAATTGAACCCAGGTTCTCGTACCACTCTACCTTATATATAATTATACGGCTATTCATTTTCGAAATTAAATATTATATTTTAACACTTTATATTTATTTCTTGTAGAAGGTCTTTAAAAACTTTAAAAGCAGGGTTCGAAGATATATGTCGATCGATATATATCATGATATTTATTTTGATATATTTCGTCATATTTTTGCAATGATATATATCCATTATATAAAAATATCAAATAGTTTTTGTGATATAGCCTCCGGAAAAGTGAAATTTATCGAATTTTTCAGTTTTTCTACTTTTCCGAGGCTATATCTCGAAAACTAAATGTGATATGAAAACGCGCTCAACGGCATTAATTTTCTCGTGCTTCAGTTAACTTATAAACATAGTTTCAGCGATTTTTATTTTTTTTCAATTTTCCGGCAAAAAAATCGCAAAAAGCGGTTTTTTAACATTTTCTCGAAAACCAGAAGTCATATGCATTTAAAGATTGCACCACTGGATTCAGTGGGTCAAAATACATATGTATGTAAATTTTCGTTTTAATAATCCTACGATTAAGGATTTTTGGGAAAATTGAATTAAAATCTGAAAAAACCAAAGGGGTACCCCTTAGGAAATAATTAAAAATATTAAATTGCTTAAAATTTTATGAAAATTTGCTTATAAGTCAATTCGGACACGGGGAATTCAACGCCGTTGAGCGCATTTCCATATCTTGTTTAGTTTTTGAGATATAGCCTCCGGAAAAGTGAAATTTATCGAATTTTTCAGTTTTTCTACTTTTCCGAGGCTATATCTCGAAAACTAAATGTGATATGAAAACGCGCTCAACGGCATTAATTTTCTCGTGCTTCAGTTAACTTATAAACATAGTTCCAGCGATTTTTATTTTTTTTCAATTTTCCGCCAAAAAAATCGCAAAAAGCGGTTTTTTAACATTTTCTCGAAAACCAGAAGTCATATGCATTTGAAGATTGCACCACTGGATTCAGAGGGTCAAAATACATATGTATGTAAATTTTCGTTTTAATAATCCCACGATTAAGGATTTTTGGGAAAATTGAATTAAAATCTGAAATAATTAAAAATTTTAAATTGCTTAAAATTGTATGAAAATTTGCTCATAAGTCAATTCGGACTCGGGGAATTCAACGCCGTTGAGCGCATTTCCATATCTTGTTTAGTTTTTGAGATATAGCCTCCGGAAAATTGAAATTTTTGAATTTTTCAGTTTTTCTACTTTTACGAGGCTATATCTCGAAAACTAAATGTGATATGAAAACGCGGTCAACGGCATTAATTTTCTCGTGCTTCAGTTAACTTATAAACAGGGTTCGAAGATATATATCCATTATATAAAAATATCAAATAGTCTATAATAAATACAGTATACCTCTCATTATTACTTTCATTAATTCATCAAAATAAATTTATTTAATGTATTCAACAAAATGAAATAGTAAAACAAATAATGCCATGAAATTAAAAATAATTTAAATATAATCTATATTCAAATTATTTTCAAGTAGACATTAAAAATTAAAACCTAATTTAAAATGCAAATCCTAGTATAAAAAACTCACCTAATCCCGCATATATTTCAAGCAGATGTCATTAATTAATACAATTCCTTCATTGTCATGTTAAACCGACAAAAAACGTCAAAATTTATCGTATGAAATCTGTCAGTATCTATCGTAAGTATCGGTGTAACAGCGACATAATCTTATCGGAAGGGGCCATGACACTTTCCGTCAGCTGTCATCCGCTTAGCGCATCGGCATTCGATGATCGGTTTGTTGCGATACATCGAGAACACTAGATTTTAGGGGAATGCGGGGTATTGTCCAGAGGTTGAGCTCCAGGCAAGTAGAAACTGCTTAAGTGGATGATTTGGGTAGGATTGCGAATTTGATGGATGCAGGGCTGTATTCAGAATGTGTAATAATCAATCAACAGTTTGAAACTTTTTGTATTATATGATTTTTGAAATTATCCAATACCCATTATTTATTTTTATAATAAGTAATTGCATCTTTCGTATTATCTGAAACTTTATGAAAATCTATAGCTACGATTTTCGGTGCTGTTATAATTTTGTTATTAATGCAAAATTTCGTAAATTAAAATATATATAAAGCGTAGCTATCTTAAATATACGAGTACTAATAGCTGTGGCATATTATGGATATCATGTAGTATCTGCCAATTAATATTTTTCATGTAGAACGTATGTCGATTGACAGATTGGTGAAACAGGTGTATGCTGGTGAAATTGAGGGTGAAAGTTTGCGTGGACGACCTAGGTACAAATGGATAAATATGATTGAAGGGTTGTTGCGTGAGCGAAAGATTCTGAGCGTGAAGAATAAACAAGCTTGTATGAAAATAATTATGAATGTGGCTGAAGCAAAAGTGGTGTATCAGGATAGGAATGTTTGGAGAAAATTAATTGCGGAATATATATGATGAATAATGACAAGCGTATGATTCTTGATTTTAGATTCATTGGTTAAATTTTTCGAGCGTTTACCTACAATTGTGTGGAGTTCACCTTCAAAAACAAGCGCAGGAAGATGCTCCCTTTCTTTCTTATCTTTTGATTCATTTTCTGTTTTTACTATAGTGTCCAACTGCAATTGTGTGGAATTCAGTTTAAAAAACAAGCGCAGGGAGATACTCCCTTCCTTCCTCATCTTTTTTACTTCATTTTCAGTTTTTACTATACAGTGTGTAACTGCAGTTGTGTTAAATGTATTTTTAAACAGGCGCAGGAGATGCTGCCTTCATTTCTTATAGATGCGTTGTTAGAGAAGTGGGCGTAAGTGAAAATTTACGAAACAGGTATACAGGAGCGAATGTATGAATGTTTGTTGCGTGATGATGGATTTAATTGTGAGTAAAGAAAGAGTTCGTATGGAGGAAGTGTTAATGTGGTCGAAACGAGTATCGTGTGTCAGGATGAGAATGTTGACGGGTTCGTCATTAATTTTGCATTAATTTTATTAAAACCATTTAAAAATCTAAAATAATTTTGATATATTTGATAGCTGGAAATATATATGGTAGAACAGTCAATATATAGTGGAAACTTATAAAAATTGGTTCATTTTTAAACAAATTCATGATTTTACTGTTTCCCACATAAACGTGGCAAAATCTCTAGCAAATATCAATTACCAAATTTCTTAGTCCACCTCTGCGTACCACAATAATCACTACCCCACCCTCTTCCTCAACACCGCCGTAACGGGGGCGGTAGACACCACCGCCACCGCCGCCACATAATCTGTTTACGGAAAATTCACACTCTGTTGCTCACAGATAGTTTAAAATATCACAACGTGGATCGAGGCATATTAACCAGCAAGCTTTGTTATTGGCGCTTGAGATCGTCTTCTGCTGTTCTGTTCTTTGCGAAATAACGAAGCCGATAATTCATTAAAATTTGCACGCTGGCCATATGTTACTACTTATAAGATGGTTTGATGTCCGAACGATATTAAAGTGGGCTTTGGTTAGTTGTTTTTATGAGATTCTTTGTTTTTGAAAGAAGTTTTATGAAAATTGTGCAGTCAATAAACTCGAGCATGAATGGTGTTTAACATTATAAAAGATTTTGAACCATTTTTGGAAAAGCACTTGAGAATCGATCAATTGTCATTTTTTTACTTCTATATAACTTCTCCCCTTGAGCACTTTCCTTTTATCACATTTGACAGGTCAAGGCAACATCTTCGGGAAAACAATATAATATAATAACGTCAAAATTATAAACAAAAATTATTTTATTCACTTTTGTTCAATTTTGAAATAAAAGTTTGATTCATCTTGATTGTTGTCCAAATTCGTTTATAATGTTAAATCACGGCTCCCAAAGATGTAAGTAGAGGTGAAAATTGTTTGTCGGCTGTGGGAATCGAACTCGGGTCCTAAAATCTACAGGACGACTTGATACCACTGAATCCCTTACCCCTATAAACTAAATCTGTAAAAATGCATTGTCTTTAAATTTAATTTATATTTGATAGTACCTAAGTATATTCGGTAATATTATCTAAATTTCATGAATTGGAAGAAATCATATAATTTTACAGTATATCCAAATTGGTAAAATTTGCAGTGCTGTTGAAATTTATATCTAAAATTCAGGAAATGATTTAACTCAAAATTTACTCACACACGATTTTATACATGAAATTGAATTTAAGTTGAATTCGGTTTACAAATCAATGATTTGCATACTAAGGGATATTTTCAGTTCATTTGTGTGTCAGATCAGTTTAAAATTGAAGTGAACTAAATGAACCAACGTTGGCATTTGAACTTGATGAAAACTGCAAAATCGTGAATTAGATATTAAATAGGTAACGTAGCATTTATTTTCTTCGATGAATTCGTTTATGTTATGACGTCAGCTTAACTGCTAAACCAGTATATTTTATAGATACACATGTTTTAAATTTAGCGTTAAGATAATAATTACTCCAAGGAAGTACACATCGTAACAAGTAACAAGCAGATAATAAAATGCAAGTTAACATAAACATTTTCATTTGAACTCAACTTTTTCTGCTGCATGGCGCCAGTTTTGTAATTAACACATGTTTTATTATGTTAACAGAATAAAAATAACGTAAACACTTACGTTTATACTCTGTTCTTAGGTACTTATTTAAGAATAAAATAAATATTTCGTTTAGTTTATTACATAGTGTGGGAATATGCCATTGCAGAGATAAATATATATTTATGCGCGTAAAGTGTGATTACCGGCCCCCAAAGATGTTAGAGTAATTTGTAATGTGGCGAAAACCAGTTTGTCGCAAGCAGAGATCGAACTTGGGTTCTCAAATCCCTATCTACTTATTTATTTGAAAGTATAAAAATTCGTATAAACAAAATCTTTTAGATGTAGGGTATACAGAGCACAAAATCATAAATTCCAAGTTTGTTTTAGCCAATAAAATCTAAATCAGTGAAGAATCAAGTTATTTTCTGACTAATTATAAACAGTCCCCAAATGTCTTAAATCTTGGAAGTAATCCTGTGATCGGATCCGAAAAACTAACAAAAAAACCAACATATAAAGATATCGCCGCCGAAATGCAGTCCTACTAATTATCGCTATCGACCAAGCATTCCCCACACACGTTTTGAATTCTTAATTTTTTGAATTTTTCGAGCTAGCGCCCCACACGAAGTCGCAGCCAACAAACGTCGTCTATTGCATTCCAACGACCATGGCCATTAGCTGATGAAGTTTTGGTTTACGACCGGCAAATTAAGAAAACAAGCGTGGAGACATCTCTGAAATACTAGCGACCCATGTTGCGAAATTAGGAGTGGTAGTTGGCAACGATGCTGAGGCATTTGTGTAAAAGGTTTTTAAATTTGATGCATTTTGATCAATTAGGAACATTCACAGACAGATTGTTAACTAATTTTAAATTATTGACATTAGAGATATTCACAAAATAAAATAAGATTGTATTTAAATTTGAAACCGAGTTTCACAAAATTTTCTTTCCCAAAAATATAATAATACCATACATACATACATACATAACATCACGCTATATCCCATTACATGGGGTAGCACGAACCCGAAATAATAATAATACCGATTAATAAAATATTTTGGAATTTGGAGTCGTGATTCAAATGAGGTAACATTATCGTAATAACATAATTAAAATTGGCAAATTACCGGTAATACTACACATTTGTTTTTGTTACCACGGCAACTTTCCTTGTTAACAAATTAGCGAGCAGAAATAAATATTTTTATAAAATTTAAATTAAAAACAGATTCTTCTATGAAAAACAGAAAGTAAAGCTCAATTTATTTATTTATAGCTTTCCTCACATGTTATTACAAATATCGATTACTAAATAAAAGAGTAAAAAATTGTATTTTTTTTAAATTTCGAATTAAAAACATATTGTACTGTAAAAATACAGAAACTATTAATTAACTATATGGTCATGAGAGGGTGAAGTGATGCAATAGTACACATGTCATACATTACTGCAGTTATTTGACAAGTATTAAATAAAAAAATAATAATGCATAATATGGATCATACAAAACTTACAAGCATTTCAAGTTTCAAATACAACCCAAGAAAGTGCTAGTTAATACTTACAAAATTTTAAAAATCATTTTTGTACAATAACTAAATTTTGATATTTGATATTAGTTGATTGACAGTTGATGGATTAAACTTTCAAAATTTTGTTTCTTCAAGTAATTCTTATTAATATAAATTTATATTTTGTTGTACATTTTAAGTGTAATAGTACAGTATTTATATTTCATATTGAAATAGTACTGTACCTTAAATTATGTACAATAATGCGGGTGGAGTCATGGTTAACTAACTCTTATTATAGTCGTTTCATATCATCGTTTTACCATATACAAATTTATCGTGAGTTTTTAATAATTTTTTTTACAAAATATCATAACCTTTTATGTATAATAAAATATCTGATGTGGACACCACATGACTTCCTTATACACGTATTAAACTATAGATATTTTTTTAATTGCACATATTTGACATTAAATCTTTTATTTTTTGTTCTAATCCATAGCAAACTTAATTTTTTTTAAAATCAAAAAATATATAATATTTAAATTTAGATATCTCGTTTATGCAAAAAGCTAATTTAAAAATTCTTAATGTGCTAACGCAGAATTTAATTCTCTAAAACTTTTATTTGCAGCATTCCTTTCTAAAATTAAAATAATACCATTTTTTTCAAGGAAAACTGTTAGCAGCTTCATGTAATGTGCCACTTCCAGTTAGTCTATTTTAACCAAAATCTATTATGTTATTTCCATTGATATAGTAGTCTTATATACCAAATTTTGAAAGTTTTAAATTATATTTGAATATAGTTTTTCATGAAAATCTATTATAGGCTTCAAGTAAAGTACCACTTCAGGTAGTTGTATAATGACCAAAAAGGGAGGTGCACAACTAGATGTTATAACAGTCCTAAATATAAAGTTTCAATTTTCTACGGTTTACCGTTTTTGAGTTATGCGAGATACGTACGTACAGACGGCATGACGAAATTAGTCAAAATGGATTCAGGGAGGGCCTATTTCCGTTGAAATCTGAGAACCGAAAATTTTCACGATTACAATACTTCCTTTACTTCGTACAAGGAAGTAAAAATCACTGTACAATAGTTTTATAATAAATTTTATCTATTTAAATAACTTTAAATTAGTAATTTAGGGGAAATCTATTTTATCAAAACCAGTTTTATAACGTAGAGAATTACATTTAGAATAGATCCGTTTTTGGAACACTAAACATTATTCAAAGCTAGTCAGATTTATTTTAAATATGAATCGCTATGGAATGAAGAGAATTGTTTGATTTAAACTGAGTGTATAGTATTTTCAGAAAGATCACTATCGAAATTATAAAGATGACGTAAAATTATTTTCCCTTTAAACTGGCAAGAAAATAAATTTACCTGACCTTTAAGACTCAGGAAAGCTTTGCTTTGCATGAAAATAACATATTGCCTGCCTAGGCAGGTAATGAAAGAAACATGAGTGTCTAGTTACTTAGCAACATAAAATACTGACTGAATATGTAAGTCAAATATTTCTTTTAACTTAAATTTATTTAAATTATTTATTATTTGTCTATAAGTTTCAGGTAAAATGTAATACGTAACACGTCAGTAACACGTCGTCCAGGATTCGTAAGCTGTTTCAAGCCCTGCTGCCACTCGGCATGAAACTATCTACTCATCCTGTAATTGAACACTTTCCTAACTTCACGTAAGTAACTATTAATTAAATTTTGAAGAAAGAGAGATTTGAAAAATAAAAAAAACTGGTTAATATTAGTTCTTCACTCATCATATTAGTTTATATGTTTCCTGCCTTAATAGTAATAAATTAAAGATATTTTTTATGAAATAAAAAAGAAGAGAAAATGATTAAATGGTAATAGCGGTTAATCTATTTTATACATCTGTTTTTATAAAAGGAAGTTGAATAATTTAATTTGTTAATTATATTTCAAATACTCTTGTCATATTTTTCTCCATAATTATTATACAGAAATATTATATTATTACAATTTAATGAAGAATTAAAAAAATCTAATTTTACTACTAATATTTGAAAGAAACGATTTTAAATTAATCATATAGTTCTTTATTAAAATTGGACGGAAATTATATATTTAACTAATATGACTTGCTAAAATTATGTTTCCAACATACAAAAATTAATTATATCGGAAATATAATCATAGATCATAGCACTTCAAATTTTGATAATAATTATGTCTCCTCTTGTCTATTTACTAACCACCTCGCTCAATGTCTGAGTAAGTAGTCAGGCCCGGACTAGGGGTGTGGGACACTTAAATACTAAAGATTCCTTAAAGTTAAAAAAAATATTATAACGTCATAAGAATTATTTTATCAATTATGTTTTTTAAATAACAACAAAGACAAAATTAATTGTCATCCACACATTTGGTGAAACTAGGTTTAATAAAATATAAACTAAACACTTGTGAGACTTAGCCAAGTGTTTAGTTTATATTTTACATTTTATGTTTTTTAAAGTTATACAAACTAAACCGTGTTTATTTTTGCTACTATGCACAATTAGAATTTAATCCCAATTATAGCTTATAGTAGAATCTCAACTACTAAAAGATAGTTGTACTTTTTGGATATTTTATGTTGTAAAAATTTAAACTCGTGTATGGTTATATTCACTAGGCAATAAAATTAATATATGAACATCCCTGGTCATATTATATAGAGTGTAAAATAAGTAAGGTATATTGATATTATCTCCTGAAATAATCATTTAATTTGTATAATTAAAAAAAGGCGTTTCGAGGGTTTATGATTGCAGATATTTTGACAAGATCAGATATTTTTTTTATTTTTTCACAATGAAGGAGGCGACATATTATAATTTTATTTGATTCCATTCGAAAGAATCATTTTTTCTATATTTATTTATTTATTTATGTTATGCTGTACAACAGGAACTTAAACCCAATTACAGTACAGGGTCCGTACTCACCGAGCTGCAGTATAGTAGTTTCTATAATTTTTAGCTTGAATGAGATTCGAACTCGGGATCTCCGGATTGGATTTCCGTATCGCTATCCACACCACCGTACTGACGGAAGCAAACATATCAAAAATCATAACATTTTATTTGAAAAAAATTGAGAAAAAATCGTATTGAATGGTGCAATTTTTAGAGATTTTTAACATAAATGGATTTTAGTTACCATAGATATACTAGTGATAAAATAAACATGATAAAGATTAAAATGTCATGGTAAGAATGACAACCATAGCTATGATTTTTGTTTATTTTATCACTAGTGTCAACTAAAATCTATTTCCGATAAAAATCTGTAAAGTTGCATTTATTCAATACAATTTTTCTCAATTATTTTCAAATAAAGTAATATTATTTATTGATATGTTTGTATAGAACAAAAATTAACTCTTTCGAAAGTGATAAAAAATCATCTTTACTGTGAAAATATGACTATCAATAAAAATATCTGATCTTGTCAAAATATCCAAAATCATAAACCCTCAAAAGGTTTTAGCAATTATTTAGATTAAATGATTATATATCAAGATATTTTTGAGTAAGTTTAATTTTTTAATAAGCTACGTTCAGTTTAATGAGGCGGCATTTTATACACTTTAAATATTGTACTAAATTCCTCTCTGTAAATAATTTTTTAAAATTAAATCTACACTATCTAATTCTTAAAATACGAGTATGATATACAACGATACGTTGTATTACTATAAATAAATTGGATGATGAAGAAAAGATGTCTTTATTTACTGAATTTGTACAAAATTAATATGTCTAGACTTTAACCTTTCGGCTAAATTTTTTTGTGGTAAAAAATATTATTTGCACGACAAAGTTCACATTTCATTGGTGAACTCTTTCATTTCAATTCTGCCTAAATCAACCACGACTGTCTCTAAGTCAAGTCCATGAAGTTATCGTGCCTGGAAGTTTGTTGTTCGTTACCACCGTGCAACCACCGCCCCCGTCGTCGCCGTCCCCACAACGTTTCATCTCGCCGTCCCCGACGATGGGACGCGTCACGAAATTAGATTACTTTGTTTTAGTACACACTACACACAAGTTTTACAACAAGATAATGTCATTATATTTACTTCTACAGCTCATGGTGACGTACAAGGTTTTGTTGTTTCTTGGTATTTGCTTTTTTTTGTTTATTTTTTCAATTGTCAGCTAGATGTTTGTTTTTGTTCGTTGCCAACTGTGATTCTTATTTTCATTTCGTATTTCTAATTCCACGTATATTGTATCTACAGTAATAGCAAAATCGTGTAAAATAATATAGATATCGAGTCTCTATTTTTTTTATGTGGCACAGAAAATATACTAGCAAAATGCGTACATTTGAATCCGTTTTAATATAGAACCTACTATTTTCGGATTGAAAACCTGGTTCGTAAAAATAATATTTTTCAATACTTCAGTGTTTAATACTACTAGTTGCAATTAAAATAAAATTATAGTTTTAAACTGAATAATAACTTTTAACAAAAACCTACATTTATATTGATTATTTTTATTACATTGTTGCATATTCTATGTATGGTAACATAGCGCAAATCAGTAGTGAAGTACACTACTACTAATTGTTTAGTCTGGCACTAGCCCTATTTGTCTTGGAATTATTTATTTGCAATTTTAGGAAGTCAGTATATACCTGATACTTTATAATCAGATTAAATTTTTTTGTAAATAATTAAATTCATATCTACCTATTTTCATATAAAAATTGGGATAGAAGTAAAACATTTTATCTTTTGGGAAATAATATGTACATTATTGCTCTAGGGAATTTATATTATTTGATAGTTCAACTGTCAAATATTTGTAAAATAGAAAGTAGTACAGTGAAACAAATAAAAACATAAGAACAGCTGCAAAAGCTGCATCAACAATTTCTTGAGATTCTTCCGAGCGTTCTTCACTGTATTCTTGGTATTCCAATTTAGAAATATAATGTAATTTGACATAAATTACACAAACTTGTTTACGTAAATTTTCAAGGAATTTTATTTGTGCCAAAGACTACTAATAATTTAAAAATTAATAAATGTCAAAAAAGTATATATATATAAATGATACTTTATACTTACTTTTTTCGTATTTACACCTCGGCAGAGAATGATATTTTTTCCTCGGTGCTTTGTATAAATTACGCCTCACGAAAAATCATGCATTTCTCAATTTTTTTTTAATTTTAATTTTGATTATTTACTAAATATTATTTAGTTATTAATAGTAGAACGCTTTTTGTTTATAATATACTTTTTTATAGTATATATGTTTTTATAATATATATGTTTGTTTAATTTTTCCACGCATTTATGCCCTTATTAAAAAAATTATTATTATTTATTCATTCAGTTTTTAATAAAATGGACATTTGGTTATAATGGACAAATTCCTTTAGCCTCTCTAAGTCTAAGCGGATTCTAATGTATAAATAAGGTAGACACAGACATTCGGCACTTGTATATTTCAATTCTATGAAAAACATCATGGAAAATGTCATAGCTGTGTATTATTTTGCGATATAATTTTATTTTCACAGTAAAGATTTATTTTATTGCTGAAACAATGTAGGATTGCAATAAATTTATATTTATATCTACTTCCGTGCGTATAGGTAAAGTTTTATTTGAAAAAAAGTTGCTCGATTTTTACATGCCAGCATAAAATAAAACGTCATGTATCAAAACAAATACGAGACGAAAGAGATTTATAAAAATGAAAACAAATTGTTTCTAGGCTTTGTGTAGTTCGAATGCAAAATATTTTAGTTGTCTTGCAATTTAATATTTTATCTCAACATCTAACCATAAAATATGTATATTTATATAACATTATTTCAGTTTTATCACATTAAATATTTACAATATTTTTCCTCATATTTTCTTAAATTATCTAACATTTTTATTTATCCTCCAACGATTTGGAATTACAGTAAATCAACGATTTAATATTTTCACTTGTATCTAACAATCTTAGCAATATTTTTGAAAAAATAAAACTCTCTATTTAAATATATACATGCATAAAACCATGTTATGTCCCATTAAATAAGATAGTACGAATCCTTGAAATATTCACTATACATTTATATAGTTTCAACATTATTTATAATTTAGGCTCGTTATTTCTTCCCACTCGGAATTTTTAGTTACTTATATTCATTCTTTTATTCCTAAAACGTCGTAGTATTTACATCCAACCCTTCTAACAACATTCTTCTCACTCTTTCACTTATCATACACAAAAGTATTGAGAACATAATCTCTTTTTATCGAACGGAGTTATATTTAACATTCATCACCTTACATCAAAGTAATACAGTATTATAAACACTCAATCGAGAATATATGACTACATATTCACGTATGTATTGTAAAATGTTATTACTTTATTATGTACAATAGTACTTTTTAACTGAGAATGAGATATCTATTGATAATTTTCGAAACTTCAAATTGTATTCTCTATAAAGCGACAAAACGACAATTAAATAACTGTCAACTGCGTTAGTAGTCACCAGAACAATGACCCTTTTAAAATGTTTGAAACGTTTTAAATAAATAAATAAAAATGTATTTCAATAATTTTTATATTTATAACAATGTTTATTTATAGTATATAGTTATATTATAATGAAAAACTGAAATATAACAAGGCTATTCTGCAGGCTACAAAATTTATAAAACTCAAAAATTTTCTTTTGTCGTACTATCATTATTGAAATAAAAACACTTTCTTATTTTGACACTGAAAGATTGCAACTAAAATTCACATAAACTACCATAAAATTAGTTAAACATATTATGTAAATAATTTCACAAGTTCGGTCCTCTCTCTGACATGCTCATAACTCATAAGAGCATTGAAAAAGATCCATTGAATCTGCTTTGTATTACGTTACTCGAGAACCTAATAGTGATTCGAAATGAAAATTTACCCTATATAAATTTTAAACAAGGCTTAGATTATTCCTGTAGAGCTTTAAAACGAATGAATTAATTGCAAAGTAAAATCCGTGTTCTTATTATCAATGAGATGCTTCAGATTACGTAAAATTATTTACTTGAAGTAATGAAGCTTAACAATTCGTCAATGGGATGAGAATCGACGGCGTGTAAGACCGACTACAGACGATGACACGGATACTTCGGATACCAGACCAACTGAGATCGAAGGTTGATGCGCAACCCTTCAAAAAGACATGGACTTGCCCAATTGCCCATTCCGCTTTCTTGTTCCATTAGACTGACCGTAAAAGATGTAACTTGACACGAAAGGATTTGCTACGAGATACTCATCATCTGTTATATTTTTATCAGATTTTAGTTGATTAGTTTTGATCAGGAATCGAACTGACGATTTTCCGTTTTTGAGAGGTAATGATATAATAAATTAACAATAATAAATAATAATTAGACAATATAAAATACTTACAAATAAAATTAAGTGAAAATAGTTATTTTTGATTCTAGATTGCGAAATGTTACTTTTGCATTCGAGACTGCAAAAGAATTTCGCAATCGAGTATCAAACAACGTTTTTTCGAAAACTATGTCCCAAAATTAGTAATAATGTAATGAGAAAATTTTGACGTTCAAGATTAATTAATGTGACATCTAATGTCTCCATGACAATAATGTATGTAATATAATTGCTATCAAATCTAATATTCTCTGACCAGCAATTGACAGCTGGTTGGCAATATAAACCAAACAAACGTTCTAATTTTTTTCTGCAATTTACTGGGATTCGCATTGCATTTCTTAAGAAACTATTCCAGTACACCAGTTAGCTTCCTCAAGCGGGATAAATATGAATAATTGCTCAATTGGAACATTAAATATAAATTTTGTTAAATAATAGAAGTATTGTTTCTCAGCAAAAAAATAAAGTCACAAATTTTATTAAATTGTGAGCCTTTCTTTTATCAAAAAATTGCAGAATGCAAAAGTTTTTTGCATCCTGCATGCAAAAGTCTTTTGCGTTCTGTAGACAAAAAACACTCATTTCGCGTGTTGATAGTTATCATGTAAATTTTAACTTTATATGACAGTTTTCGAAAAATGATATTTTTTGAAAAAAATTATTATTGATAGAAATTTTTTTTAGTAAATTATAATAAAAGGAATATATTTTAAATTGAAAATGTAGATTTTTTTTGGTAAACAATAATTAAAAACAGTTATTTAAAAAATGAAGTAAAATTAATTTTAAAGAACAATAGTTTAATCTAAGAATATGAATTAATTAATTTTTTAACTAAATATTTTTATTATAAAAATAATTGAAGAATTCTAAAATTGAGTGAACGTAGCATTTCAATCTTCAATATCAGATCTGTTGTTAATATTATATATCATTTTGAATATTTCCCAAAAAAAAGTTCTTAAAATATTTGTTTCTGTATCAAGAATTTTAACATTTACAATATTAAAAAATTATTACAAATATACAAATTATATTTATTTTGCAATTTAAAATAATGAGTTTATTTTGAAATGAAACTGTAAATACCGCAACCGAAAAATATCGAAACCGTAACGAAATCGAAATTAGTAACTTAAAACACTTATATAATATTTTCAAACCTCGACTACAGTAAGTAAAATTGTACTTTCTACACAGTAACTGCGATGAATTCTTGTTGGGAGGTCAAATAAATAAACAAATAAAATTATATCAAGTTCATGAATTATTGTATTCAAATTTAAACATGAATGAGATGTGCATGCATGCATTTTAAAGAGTCATTCACATCACTGCACACAATTTAATTACAAAAACCAAATGCAGTGCAATCTCAGGGCATCAGATCATCATGATTGTGTGCTCAGTGCTTGCATCTCGTGTTTCGTATCGTTTGATCGGCGGTAGGTTCGTTGATTAAACCGCGATGAGTATCACATAATGGCGGGCGTAATGAATATTGACATGAGCCATCACTGCTTGAATGTGACCGTCAAGAAGGCGCTGCATGCATCTCAACAAAAACGCATCGCTTCACTGTTTGTCATCCTTCGCGGAATTTTACTTTCCGATTCCGTTGCATTTCGAATTTGTTTTATTTGTAGTAGTTCTTTCGATACGCGACATCTACAATAGCTATGAATTTATATTGTTTTTAAGAACAAATAAATTAAAATATATACAATGGTATAATTTTCATATGGTGGTAGTATTTGCCCGATTAATTTTAGAACAAAAGTATACAAAAATGTTAAGAATGAAAAACTGCGTCTGGTCACTTTAAAATTATTGATAATTTACTACGTATTGTATTATTTAACAATGCAATTAATTTTGAAAATAAATTTACTATTTGAAAACTGAAGCGAAATAATTAATACTAATACTTGAATTATTATGCTTAACAAAATGTTATGGATTTTGGATCCTCTGCAAGTTCAGGCCGCCCCTGCACCACAAGGTTCGACACTCAGTAGTTCGATCACTGAATAAAGTTATATTTTGTCTATCATATCATGAATTTAATCTATGATTCTAGACTTGTACTGTAATTGACATTGAGGTTCTGTTCAGGTTTGTATACAGGGTGTTTCACATCTTAGAGCAAAAAATTAAAGGGTATATTCTGTACGACGTGCTGATCATGAAACAAAAAGAATTTTTTTTTAAATCGCAAAACTATTTTCCATGTTTCCCAGTCCAAAATTTTTCGTTGCCACTGCCACTGGGTGAATGATTATGTTAAAGTTATTAATTAAATAAAATTCTATTATAAATAACTGCTAATAATTGAATTGTGTAATTATTCTTTCGTAGTTGATACCTACTTCATTGTTTGTGTTTAATAGGAAAGCGAAACCATTGCAGTACTACAAAAAAATGTTTTAGGTTAACAACTCTTAATTTTTCGAATTTTAAAAAAATTCTTTTTGTTTCATGATCAGCATGTCGTACAGAATACACCCTTTAATTTTTTGCTCTAAGTTGTGAAACACCCTGTATAATTACTTACATGAACTAGGTATATAATTTGTACCAAATAATAAGAAATTGAAGTTGTTATAAAAGCCTAAATATTATTAAATTTTTCATTTCAAAAATGATGTGGAGAGGAAAATGTGAATTTTATGATTTTAAAGTTGAATTTTGCTTTTACTTTGTATAATTTCATGCAACATGAATATATACTAATTGACTATTATGTCAAAAGTACGAATATAAATTCAGTTTCACCGATAATAATTCAGACGATGAGACTTCAAACTGCGAACAGAACCGTCCGAATGAACAACAGACGCATATCGCGCGGCATTGACGGTCGTTTCACACGAAATCCATGTTTATTCCTCCTCTTTCTTCTCTCTTATACTTTCCGACCGCGCCAGACGATTCACGAATAACAATAAATACAGGATAAATAAATAATGTAGCTCTGTTATTCTGGAAATTATTTAAAATATTTTTTGAATTTGTTATTTCGTGTTTATGAATTTATGTGTCAATTTTTATTTGTAAAATAAATGTATAGACAGGTTGACAATGTTTCTATAATGCATTTTATTTGAAAATAGGAAATGTTTATCTAAATTTCCAACAAATTTAAACACGTGTGACAGTAATTCGATAAAACAATGATTCATTTTTATTATCGCAAATAAAAATATTCATATATATTTAGAGGTTTAATGTTTAATGTCAGGGAATATACAAAATGTATCATGGAAAACAGATAGAGATAAATATATGTTTCCCAGTGGATTAATCTGTATTTTGAACATGTTAGTTTTGGCTTCTTGTCACATGTTTAATTGTGAATCTCTATCTTGTGTGTAAATGTGTCATGTACGGCGCCTGTCATTTTGCATGCTATTCGGATTTGATATATTTGCAACCACGGAAAATGTGTATATGTTCACTTGAAACGTTCGTATATAAATTCGTGCCGCGGGGAACAAATTCCACAAGACATTCGTACTATATTCTACACTCTGTACTACTTTAAAAGTAAATATACATAGCAAATTTATATTTCGATTTACCTACTCGTAATAGAGGAATAGATAAAAATATAGAATTATTATAGAATTTTCAGTTTTTAGTGAATGAGTAAAAATAAAATTTCCAGGATTACATTTTTACAATTTTTATTAAATCTTAGGATTCATGGTTCAATAAAAATAGAGCTAGTTTGGTTCGGTTCAAATTTCAGTTCAGTTTAAAGCCCTGGTTAAAATTTAAATATAATAAGAAAAATAAAGAACTGCCATTAGATAAAAAACAGTGGTCATATTTCGTCCAGAAATTGTAGCTTTTAAAAATCATCAAAATATTTATTGTAATTTCAAGATAAAAAATCTGATATGGACACCACATTACTTCCTTGTACACGTATTAAACTATAGATATTTTTTTAATTACACATATTTGACATTAAATCTTTTATTTTTTGTTCTAATCCATAGCAAACTTAATTAAAAAAAAAATCAAAAAATATATAATATTTAAATTTAGATATCTCGTTTATGCAAAAAGCTAATTTAAAAATTCTTAATGTGCTAGACGCAGAATTTAATTCTCTAAAACTTTTATTTGCAGCATTCCTTTCTAAAATTAAAATAATACCATTTTTTTCAAGGAAAACTGTTAGCAGCTTCATGTAATGTGCCACTTCCGGTTAGTCTATTTTAACCAAAATCTATTATGTTATTTCCATTGATATAGTAGTCTTATATACCAAATTTGGAAAGTTTTAAATTATATTTGAATATAGTTTTTCATGAAAATCTATTATAGGCTTCAAGTAAAGTACCACTTCCGGTAGTTGTATAATGACCAAAAAGGGAGGTGCACAACTAGATGTTATAACAGTCCTAAATATAAAGTTTCAATTTTCTACGGCTTACCGTTTTTGAGTTATGCGAAATACGTACGTACGTACGTACGTACATACGTACGTACAGACGGCATGACGAAATTAGTCAAAATGGATTCAGGGAGGGCCAAAACACCTATTTCCGTTGAAATCTGAGAACCGAAAATTTTCGCGATTACAATACTTCCTTTACTTCG